>QKWP01001958.1:0-24544 GCA_003550325.1 Gigaspora rosea
GTCCAGTGGCTTTATGTTCTGGCGCTTTTGTGATGACGTCATTGAGTTCCTCTATTGTGAACGGTAGTAATAGGTTTTCATATATCATCGGGCAGATTTCTTTTTTCGGTGCGTAATGGGGTTTCCATTCTTCCCAGTATTCTTCGTTCATCGGGTTATGTTTCGTCCAGTTCTTGAAATGTGTTCGTGTAGCGTCTTTTATTTCTGATGGGTCCGTAATTACTGAGTCCGGAGTAATGATTTTGTCAAAACTAATATGATCTTTCCCTTTTTTAGAATACTGTTTATCATTCTACTAGTATTATCTTTAAAATCATTATAGTGACGGTTGGTTTGGTGTAGAATTTGATTTTTTCTGATTGTTGTAGGTATACTTCGGCATTTCTACTTTTCCATATAATCGATTTAATTTCTTTAATGTGTTTGAGAGTTGCTGCGTAGTAGGTGTCTTGGGAGTTGAGGGGTGAGGCAGATAAAGCTAAGGAAGTTAGGGAGAAAGGAGGAAGTTGTGCCGATTGTAAGGCCTTAGTCAGATGTTTGTTAGTAATCAAAAGTGAGTGTAGTGCATCTGGGGGTAGATTAGGTTTGGCAAAGGTTGCAATGGAATGAATGCATTTGTTTATGTGTTTTAATGCGTTATGTAGTTTTGTAGCCTTTAGGGAGAGAGAGTGGAAGGTTTTTGTAGTAATAATGGTCTTGGGGATGTGATGATTTGCTGCTTGTTGAATTGCATTTGATCACAAATTCCAGCTTTTGTTTAATTGATCAGGATTAGTTATGTTGGGTGTGAAATTGGCGTTTCTTAGTAGAGTAGATATCTTGTTATGGAAGTTCTCCCAGTCTTCGATCGTTGCCTTTTTATAGCAGAAGGTTTTCCGCTTCTTCTTTTTGTTTCAAGGTACTGTTGGGGTGAAGTTTGTATACCAGGTCGTGGTCAATATTTTATGGTCGCTATCGGATATGCCTGTTGGATCAGTCAATTGTGGAGGGTCGAAATCTAAAAGGATTCAGGATGAGGTTCAGATATCGTTAATTTGGGAGTTGAGGCCTTGACCTTGCCAGGTTGGTTCTAAAATTTTGTGAAAGTTTAACAGACTAGTAAGGTTATTTGAAAACAGATCGGAGAAGAGCGGTAGTTTATTCTTTTTGTGGGTATCAGGGTTGGCGTTGAAGTCTCCCAAAAGGAGAATATGCCAATTTCTCTTTTTAGCATCCACGGTCCAAAGCGATATTTGTTTTTGTGTATCAGTGGACAGTTCGTTGTTATTGGAAAGTAGTTATATCGATATGACCTGAGTTTTATTGCCAGGAAAAAAGAAGTCGATGTATATGGCTATACCCGGGAGGGTATTTATGTCATGTATATAAGGTTGTATAGTATTATGGACAAGTATTGCCGTGTCCAAACTGGTTTCTCTACTTTGTGTTAAAGTGGGATGGTAGTTGGAGGTGAAGATTTTGTAGTGTGGGTTGGTAGTAGCATTGGGGTTGTCTTTTAATTTGGTTTCCATAAGACTAAAGATATGTAGTTTTTCTTGTAAGCAGAAGTCTATCCAGAGATGAAGTTTAGTAAGATTATTAATTCCTCTAATGTTATGGGTGGCTATGTTTATTTTTTTTTTGAAGTTATGTAAGTCGTTTTGGTTTGGTGTTGGTATTTGTAAATGGGTAAGAGTGTTCTGAGGTTGTGGTGTTAGTTGATCACTCATTGATAAGGGTAGAGTTGTTCTCGTTTGACTCTGATGGAGTCATGTCGATGTCTTCTGTCGGTGGGGGTGCTTTCCAAAAAGGTTCCAATTTGGAGGAGTTTAAGTGGGAACGTTGAATAGTAGATCAGGGAGGAAATCAAAAGTAAAGAACTCTCTCAGGTGTTCAATTGCCTTTGGGACATCAGATTGCTTAGTAATAGGAAAAGTTAGAGAAGGAGAAGGGACCCTTCCTTTTATGTATTTGTTAATTTGGTCATTGTTGAATGGTAGTTTGGGAAGGTCATCTGAGGAGACCTCCGGGTGAGGTATTTTGATCCATTCACTGGGGATCGATTGGAAGAAGTAGTGTTGTCTCAAGGCTCGTGCAGCAATTGTTAGCTCTTTTAGCGTTTTAATAGGTAGCGTCAAGTTTACTTTTGTCACTTGGGTTGGGTCAAGTAGGAGATCCGGTTTTTCAGAGTAGTTAAAAGAGACGTATGCTTTTGGGAGAGGGTCTGGTCTCGCATAGAATTTAGGAAATATTTGGAAGAAGTTTAGTAGTGTTTTTATGTTATTGATAGGATAGGAGAATTCCTTTAGGCCGAGTTGTTCTGGGTTCGCTGATAGTCTTTTTTGCTAATTAAGTAGTCATTAGGTAGGGTATGGAAAGTGTATACCGCCCTTAGGCGTCTAACATTTTCTTGGAAGTGGTCACCACTGGTAGGGTAGAAAGGAAATAGGCTTTGTAATTAAGGGGTGAGGTCTTGGAGGGTTAGTGGTAAGGGAGGTTTTCTCGGCGGTAGGGCGAAGTATGTAGAGGGTATACAACTAAAAATGTAGTACTCCTGAAGACTCCGTTTGTGTTGTCCTAACTTCTTTAGTTCATCTTGTGTAGTAATTGAGAAGATGTTTTTGGTTGCTTCATTCAAGTCGGCTGGGTGTGCCGGTAAGGAAGTCCTGTTATTAGCGATGTATGTTTCAGAGAGGAGGTTGAAGGTGAAGGCTTGGTGTAAGGTAATAGCAACAGCTCGAATTTGTCTACGGTCTTCAAGTGAGAGTGAGAAAGGTAGAGCATCTTTGAGTTGTTTGTCTATCCCGTCAGGTGTATCTAGCAGTTTTTTTAGCAAATTCGTTTTGATATTGGCTATTAATTTTCGTAAGACTTCGAATGCTAGTTTCTTTCTGAGTAGGTCAAAGATTTGGTCTCGGTTAATTTTGTTAATGACGTAAGCTTCATTTTGTTTTCNTTGTCTACGGTCTTCAAGTGAGAGTGAGAAAGGTAGAGCATCTTTGAGTTGTTTGTCTATCCCGTCAGGTGTGTCTGGCAATTTTTGTAGCAAATTCGGTTTGATATTGGCTATTAATTTTCATAAGGCTTCGAATTCTATGCAGATTTTGATCTTTGCGAAGCCCGCTAGATATAGTGTGTAACGGGCAATTTCATATGGGTCTAAGTTGGTGAATTTCTCGTTTGTCCAGAAGTCAATTGCCAGTTTCTTTCTGAGTAGGTCAAAGATTTGGTCTCGGCTGATTTTGTTAATGATGTAAGCTTCATTTTATTTTCTGAATTTTTCTGTAGCATTATTCAGCAGGGTGATGAATTGCCGTTGATGTGGGGGACGGGTGTCATGTCGCCTGGTAAAGGTCCGGAAAAAGGCCCAGTTTTTGTGGAATAATTTGGCTTCTATGGCAGGAGGGATGGTTTCTAGGGTTGGTTTGATTTGCAGTTTATGTTTAATAAGTTGTTCAAGAAGTGGGGGCATTGCAAAGGCCTCGATAATCTTGTCTTTGGTCCAAAGGTTTTGATCGAAGAGGTCTGTCTTCATGTCGGATAAAGTAAGCTGGATCGATTCGGTCCAAGTTTTGATAGTTCTAATGAGGTCGGGATATTGGGTGTATCGGGTGGTGGTAGAGGTGCCCGGTTCTGTGCTTGACTATAGGTTTTTGGGATATCTTCAGATTCTGTAATAGTTCCGGTCAATGGGGTGTTCTTTCCGAGGTCAGGGTCCTAATCTGAGTCAATTTCTATAGTATTGGAGGTGCCGGATTTATTTTGCGTGGGAGTATTTTGTTGGGATACAATTTGGGATGGTGGGATCGGGTCCTGGGTCAGGGGTTTGACTAAAGTGGGTTGTTTTGAGGTGTTGGAATCATTCTGCGTAGGAATATTTTGTTGGAGTACAAATTGGGGTGAAGGGATCGGGTTCTGGGTTGGGGGTTTGACTAAAGTGTGTTGTTTTGATGAGTGATCGTCCTGTGACGTCATTTCTGGAGTTGACGGGGGTAAACTGGGATCGCCACTTTCTGAGTGGATTTTTTTGAGTGATGGGTCTGAGAGTAAAGGCGCATATAGGTTATTAGAAGTTTCTATCGAGCGGGCGGTATGATGGTTACGATTTCTTTTGTTAGATTGTTCGTTAGAATATTGGTCGTCTTCTATATCAGTTTCCATTGGTATCCAGTTTTCTCTTGTGTCGTCGTTGACAGGTTCATGTAATGGTGTTGTTGCCGACATAGTCGGCAACAGGTTTTTGAAGGAAGTTGGTATTGCAAAGGCTGCAGAGTAATTCCTTTTTCTTAATATAGTTAGAGTTTATGTTGTGTAAAGTGGGCAAGGCCCAAATATCGCTGTAACAGTTAGGCTTGTAATACAAGTTTTGTTGTTTATCTCTACTGTTTGTTTATTTCCGATTTTTGATGATGTACAGGAGAGAGTTTTTGATTTAAACTATTGTAAAATCTGCTTATAAGGACATTTAAAACACAATTACTCATTTTTTACAACAATTACATTTATTACAGTATTTACAATGATTTCATTATGACAATTATAACAATTACAATCCAGGTTGTAATTTAGAAATTAACTTTTGTTTTTTTATGGAAATTATTTACTAAACATTAAACATTTAAAGCACTAAAAAAAAAAAATCACTTTGGGTGTCTATGATACACTATGAACTACACTTTTTCATCGTATTATTCATCTATTAAAATGTTCAATGAAAATTTGACAAAAGAACGATTAGCAAAAGAAATTAGCTCATCAGATAATATTATTCAAATAGTTAATCAACTAAATTTCAGTAATTGTCAAAAATTTGCAGATATGAATGATCCAGGCGGAATAGACTGGCTTGGTTATTGCTATGAATATGGAAGTGGAATTTAAAAAGAATGAAAACAAGGCATTTATTTGTTACCAAAAATCAGCAGACATGAATAATTCTAATGGAATGTGCAAATATGGAATTGGCGTGGAAAAGAACGATAATAAATTTAATAAATGGATAGAAAAGAAAGTTAAAATTTAACTTTTTTATTATAATAGTTTTGTAATTAAACATTGAGAAGGTCTCATATATACAGTAAAACCTCCACAAATGTACCCTCTATAACTTAAGTGCACACCCTCCATATATGCACATTGTAGTTTAGTCCCAAGCTTGGAACTTTGTGCTAAATACACTTTCTATAAATTTGCTAATTGGCTACTAAAACTTGGAGAAGGACGAATTCCTAATATTATACTTGATAGTAACTACATTCAATTGCTATCGGAAGTTGTACTTAGATGCGACATTTCCCAAGAAATAATTGATTTTGTATATCCGGAATTACAAACTCAATCTCAAGATGCTGCTTATTTGATCGAGCGAGGAATTCTTGTACCAAGAAATGAAAAAGTTGATGACCTTAATTCAAAAATACTTGAACAATTTCCTGGAGAGGAGACAACGTATTATAGTGCAGATTCCTTATATCAAACCTCTGGAAATGTATAATCTTAACTAGGAAAGACTTTACCCTACTGAGTTTCTTAATTCATTAAAATTTTGTGGTCTACTACCTCATGCATTGACGCTTAAAGTTGGTGTCCCTATTATACTACTACGTAATATCAACGCAGCTGAGGGCCTCACAAGATTAGTTATCAAAGCACTTCAGAGACATGTTATTGAAGCGGAACCTTTAAGTGGACCACTAACTGGAAAAAGAGTATTTCTGCCTCGCATTATGTTAATTCCTGCCAATGTACCAATGCCATTTGTTCTAAAACGTCAATTTCCATGCCAGCTTGCCTTTGCAATGATTATTTACAAATCCCAAGGGCAAAACCATAAATTGGCTTGGCCTTTATATCCTAACTCCCGTCTTTTCGCATGGACAGCTATATGTCACATGTTCAAGAGTCACGCTACCTCAAAGATTGCTTGGACAAGCTAGCATTCTGGAATGTACTAAAAATATCGTATATCATGAAGTGTTTCAGTGATAATTTACAAGGCATATGTAGAACTTTCTAAAAAACTATATAAGCCTACATTGAATTTTTTTTTTAATTTAATTCGATAATTGTAAGCTGGCTAAAATAATTTAATTGTGAGTGAATGTTTGACCTTCCCAAAAAAATTTTTTATTAGAAAAATAGTATCCGAAAGTCATATATAATTATGCTATTAATATAAATGCCTTATTTTCTTTTCTAAAACTAACGCCTATCGAAATTTTAGGATTCAGCTTCGACTGCAAATATGAATAATCCAAGAAAAAAAGATATCATATAGATATATTTTCTATAATACTCAGTATATTTAATAATAAATATGAGAGGAGTATTATATAATTTTATTTTGTCTCTCATTTCGGGATAAATTATAACTATGAAGAAACATACAGGTATTGCCCATCTGCTATCGAGCAACCTACACAGTTTTTTATCAACACGCTCTTTCTTTTTTTGTACTATGACTGTCGTTCTGACAGGCCATAAATTATCATTATTTTTGTAACAGGCCATATTTAATGTTTTTCAGCATACAATCCTAACGGATCCCACCACTTACTCTTATTTATGACTGCTGTCCCGGAGGTCACACAAATCATGCATCGCTTTTACGTGGGGGACCGATATAATCAGAACGAAAGTCGGGCTTATTGTTATTGTAAGTACTGAACCCCCATCGAGAACTTACCAATAAAACCACAAAATCTGTGTAATATAAAATTACAAAAAGAATCGTGTTTACAAAACTGTCTTTTGCGCCAAACAAAAAAATTCCCTGCAAAATTTTAGTATAAGGCCTCGCAAAGTTAATTTTTCGTTTTGTATAACCCGCTGACCTTTTTTTTAAATTTCAATCATGCCAATTATTCCATTTTTTGCTATTTAATTTTTTCTCGGTGACCTTAATTTTCTGGAATTACCCGATAGAACCGAAAAAAAAATCTAAAATTTCTGGGTGTGAACATGAGCATATTAATTTAGATTAAAAAAAAAAAAATCTGACTAGCCAACTGAAATTTTGGAACACCATGTTATGCAAAACAAAAAATTAACTTTGTGTCCTAATATATGTTTCTTATTAAATTTTTATACTAATTTAACGATATGTTTTATTACTTAACATTCTACCGTTATTTGAAATTTCAAATCTGAAAATTTATGAAATTTATGTTTCGTACAATCAATTGCTTAGGAACTGGTGGGGAAATTGATAAACCCGATATTACTCGATCTTTAATTTCGGCCATTTTATGCATAGATTATGCTTTATTAATTATGCGAAATTCATCTTGATATGCGAATATAAAAGATACCCATGTGCAAATCAATAACCAATTTAATAATAAAAATTTTTTTCTAATGCCCAAATACCAGAAAGTATAGGTTGTAAGAAATATAACATACCCAGATATCTTATATAGTAAAATACAGTATTCTAGTTGATTATAATAGCCAAGAGAATACAAATGATAATATAAATAGGACTCTGAAATATATATAGATAGGTTAGATTTATTATAAAATTAATAAAAATAAAAAAATCGACAAAAAAATCTCAAAAATAAGCAAAAAAATTACTATAAAACTAATATCTGATCTATCTATATATTTTTTAGAGTTCTGTATAAGTCGATTAATACTGTTACAAGCATCTATAGCCTTCAATATAGTACTTGCAATACAATACATGGTGACAGGATTTTGTAAGAGTCAAAGAAGATATAAAGTAGTATGCAAGTGAAATATTACTTTACTAGGGTAGTTCATTAGATATTTATTAGAGAACAAGAAAGTATTTATTATATTTTTATTTATTTAGATACAACATTTAAGAGATAAACCTATTTTTAAATATTGGAAAAGAGAGGAGCGGGAAATCTAAGTTAATATACCGGTACAGAAGGATTGAAAACTAGAGTTTATATATCTTTCAAGTAAGTAATAAAATATTAAGGGTGGTGACATATATTACTATACTTTGAAATGTTCTTTTATTTCCTATTTAATTTCTTTGGGTTTAGTTGTTATAGTTTTCATATACAATACAATTTATTATGACTAGTGCTCTATGCCTTTGTAGTATGCTGCTTATCATCTTTTTTGTATTAACTGCAAAGTCTTTGTATTTTCTTTCAATATATCTTTTTATCTTTTGCTTGTGGATAAGGTTGTTTTTCAATTTTCTTGCTTTATATATTGCCTTTTAGCTTTCTTTTAGAATTTCTAACTTTTCTCTAATCCAGGTAATTTAATAGTAACCGGGTAGAGGTTTTTCCAACAGGTACAATCTCTAGTTTAAATTTTTCTTATTACTACATTAATTCTCTCTAGTGCACTATGCAATTTTGTTTTTTTTTAAAAAAAGCATAAAATGTTTTGGGCATAACTTTTGTTTTGGGTATGTTCTTATCCGCTACTATTGTAATAATTTGCTTTATTTTATTTTATCTTTTGTTTAGTCTTTCTTCTGTGTTAATTTTAAATACTTTTTCTGCTTTTAATCATCTTACGGCCTCTTCTATCTCTGCTATGAAACTCTTTCAGTTTTCTTTTATCATATTATTGTATAGATATATTGTTCTCTTCTTCTTTTTTGATCAATATTGCTTAACTTCTCACATCGGTTGCTATTTTACTATTATAATTCTGTGGTTACTATTCTTTTTGCACTTCTGATTACTAGTTTTGTTATGCTTGGAATCATATACTTAGTTATATAAATATCATCTATCTAACTTTTTATCTTACTTCTTTTCTATATAACTTCTTTAATATCAAATACTGTAACAGGCTTATTATTCCCAAACATTCTATCTCTCTAAATATTGGTGTCACTTTCTTTTTTCTGTTTCTATCTGAGTTGAATTATTATTATGTAATTTTTTACTACAGCTTGTTGTGCCTATTCTATTACTCTTTTTTGTATGTCTTTGTTTAATATTTTGTTTGTACTTGGAAAGTAAACTGATACTATTCTAACTTTGGTTGTCTGAAAAAAAGAAGTTAATTGCTATAGCAGTTCCAGGTACTGTTATGATGTTGTATATATAAGGCTGTAGGGTTTTGTACTGCTATTCCTGATCCCATACTTGATTCTTGCTTGTTTGCTATTATTTCATTGCTATTTGCTATATATATATTATAGTATAGGTTTGCCAAATATAGTTATAATTACTTAATTCTACTATTTTTGTTTCTGTCATACCTACTATATGAAAATTGTTCTTATAACATGTTTCTATCCAATTCCTATATTTTAGTGCATTATTTAACTTTTGTGTATTGTGCATTAATATATGTATTCTGTCCAATAAATTCTTTTGTGTTTTTTCCTGCACATTTAATTATTGATTACTTGTTCACATGTGACTTCCATTTTCTATGCTTATTAACATGATATTAAACTTTTAGAAATTATGTTCCATTCGCTTCTAGGAGTGGCAGTATATTAAATATGAAATTTGGTACTTTTATAAATAAAAAGATTTTGTGTAGTTGTGCAATAGTGCCTTTTACTTCATTTTGGTTTGTAATTGGCAGTACTATTTTTTCTGTTGTACTCTCAGTTCTTTCCAAATAATCCTTTACACCCTCTAAAGTTAGTTGTTTTCTTTTATTTCTATTCCTTTTATTTCTATTCATATCTCCAGTATTTTGTAAAATTGGTATATTGGTCTTAACATTTTTGCTATTTCTACCAATAACTTTCTTGTAGTAATAGGTATTGTTAGATAATATATTTTTATCTTCCTGTGGTTTTAAGGAAGTTTTGGTTTGTCTATCAGGTTTGCTATCATTATGTTTTAGAGTAACAGTAAGATGAAATTGTATCTTGTCTTAATTTCTTCTATAAACTTTTTTGTCTTCTTTTTTCTTTCTATTGGAAACATAAAACCTATTACTATCTGGATCTTCTTTGTGTTTGTTGGCAAGCTGGGCTTTTGTATAAAGTAATCATTTAGAATCAACTTAAAAAATTATTTTTTTTTGAGCATATCACTATTTCTTTTATAGATTTTTTTGATTTTGCTATATCAATCGGAAACAGATACCTATATTTCAATAATAACTTCTGGGGTGTTAGTAGTAGTAGTTTCTTCTTTTCTGGTAATTTGAAGTAGAACTCTGGCAATTTTTCTTCTTATTTATAAAATTCTGCTAAGGCCTATTTGAAGCTAATTAGGTTTCTTCTATTTGTTATCAAAAATAACTCTCTTATTTTCATATTCAACTTCTCAGGGTCTAATGGCAATGACTCAAGTTCTATGAAGTAGGTCTCAGACAATTTCAAGAATACATATATTTTTCTCAGTGTAACAAGTATTGCTCTCAAATTACTTCTATTTTTTATTAGAATTTCAAATGACAGTATATTTCTGATTTTTTCTAGTATGTTTTTAAGTAAACCAGAAAGCAGGCTCAAGGTATCCTAAATAGCTTCATTTACTATTTTCACACTTTTACTGCTTTTATCTCATCCTCTATTTTCATGACTCTTGTATAGTAATTTATAATTTTTGCTATCTCTTGTGGTTCTTTTTCATTTAGGTGTTGGTTAGCCATTGTATTGCTAGTTTCTGTTTAACCTTGATATTTATTTGGTTCTTTATTTTATTGTTCATAATAGTTACATTATGTTTCCTTTTGTAGTTCTCTATTGCTTTGTTAATTATAGCTTTGAATTCTTTTTGATATATTAGCATTATGCTCTTGTTTCTTATAAAGGTATGTAAAAAGTTTCTGTCTATATGTTTAAATTTCAAGGCTATTGCTGTAGGGATCTTGTATTGTGTCGGTACTGTTTCCAACTTGTGTACAATAAACTTGCACATAGTCTTCTCTTTTTTAAAAGCTTCTAAAAACTTCCTGTAATGTTATTTTTTTTAGTTAAAAGCTATGTCTCTATTATTGTCTAACCTTTCTAAAACTTTATTTGCCCAACTCATATCTGTTTCTTTGTACCTACATTTCTGTCTTCCATTGTTGAGTGATCGCTTTAATACCCACCATATAACATCTTTCTTGTGTTGTTATTTTCTTTCTGTTTTTATTAGTAGCTAGTTGCCTTTTTGTTCCATCAATTTCCATTCCTTGAACACGTATTTATCACTAGATATTTTAATTTTGACTTGTTGCTTGTTTACTTTAATATTGTCTTCTTTTATTTGTTTTGGTCTTTTTTGATTCAGTCGTTTGTTTACTTAGATTTGTATTGCTAATATCATATTTGTTTCTAGTCTTTTCTCTTCTGGTTGTTTGTTTACTTTGAATATGTTGCTAAAGTTATATCTATTTCTAATGTGATCAACTCTATTCTGTTATTTTGGTCTCCCTCATGAATTTCAAATATAGTGATATTTGAATTTTTGTTTTGTACTTCATTTATATAACTTTCTTGGCCATTGTGTTTCCTTTTCTTATATATATATTTGATATATTCATATCTACCCTTCTTTCTTCTTCTATATCAGCCCCTTGTATAACTTTTTTTTGTATTGTGTTGTCTTAGCTTTGTTTGTGAGTTAAATCTTGTAAACTTTCTCTTCCTTTTGTTATATATTTCATTACTTCTTTAGGGTCTCTTCTTGTTATACTATCTCAAAAGTACTCCTTTTTATTTATTTTTCTATACCAGGTTTTATAAAAACACTATTTCTTTTCTATTTGTTTTGATTTTTGTTTTTGTAAATTAATGTATGGGAAAGGGTTTTTAATTTTTTGTATATTTTGTAAATTAATTATTTAAGTTTTGTATTATATTATTACTATATAAAAAAAATTTTTTTTTAGTTTATTTAAAATAAAGTTATTAGCAAAATATTTAATATATTTTAAAATTTTGGCTATTAATATAAATTTTTTAAAAATTTGTAATTATCTAAAATTTAATTGGCTAATTTTTTATATAACACAAAATTTTTATAATAAAAATTACACAAAATTTTTATAATAAAAATTTTTAAAATTTTAGCCATACTTGATTACATGATATTGGTTTTATACTATATGCACTTTACAAATTTTTTAGCTAATTATAAAAAGTTTCAAAATAGTTAACTCGAACTTGTAAAGCTTTAATAGTCTGGTTTTGGTGTTCAAAAGTCTTGGCTTGTTTTTGAAAAAGAGCAATAATTTGATATTGTTTGATCTGTTCTTGCAGGAAATAGAGTAATTCAGCTAATTTTATAGCTATTGGAATTAGTTCAATAGGTGCAATAGTAGGTGTTCCAGATAGTAAAGAGGTTAAAAAAGACAAAGTTTCTTGTAGAGAATTAAGTTTCATAACATTTCCTGCAATAAGAGTCAAATTGTTCAAAAAGTTTAGTATTCTTTTTAACCATAATACATTTCTTCAAAGTTCAATAGTTTCTTGGAAATTTCTTTGTAAGTTTTATAGCTTTCCTTTAATCAAGTCTAAATAGCTCATATTGAAAGATTTAGCTAAGATTCTTTGTAGTGTTTCTTCTTCTATTTTATTTAGTTGAACTTGCAA
This sequence comes from Gigaspora rosea, assembly GCA_003550325.1. Taxonomy (NCBI): domain Eukaryota; kingdom Fungi; phylum Glomeromycota; class Glomeromycetes; order Diversisporales; family Gigasporaceae; genus Gigaspora; species Gigaspora rosea. Next base: position 12,470 of record QKWP01001958.1, read on the forward strand.
AGCTTTCATAATGATATTAACTTCTTTATAGATATAGTTCTGGTTGGATTAATCAGTTACTTGGTGTTCAAAAGCATAAGCAAGATGTTCATTACTTTTTTTAATCTGAATTTGGGCTAATTAATAGATTCAATTTTGGCTAAGATTATATGCATATCTAGTATTTCTAGTAAATTTAATATTAGTATTCCGCAAAAGATCTGGGTCTGGTTCAGAATTTGGTCTGATCTGTTAATGGACCAAGTTCAGACTCTTGGTTTATTAGAATCGATACAGGTTTAGACCTATACAAAGATCTGCCCAGGTAATACCCAGTCCAGTCTTATTAAAATAATAATAATCTCTAATTGGCTGATTTTAGAATTTTCTTTTTTTTTTAATAAATTAAATTAAAAAACAAAATAAATTTTAATTAAAATTTAATTAAATTTAAAATAGAAAAAAAATTTAGTAGAACTAAATTATACCGCTAGTGTTCAATACTAGTATGTAGTATAATGTAAAGATTAATGTCAAAAATAAACAAAAAAAATAAACAAAAGTTAAAGTTGATAAATGTTAAATTAGATAATAGTTAGGGTTAGAGTAAGGCATAGTATATAGTAAAATTTTACAAGAGGGTTTTTTTTTTTAAAAAAAGATGGTTTTATAAATAAAATTTTGAGTTAAAAGATATTTTTTAACAAAAAATAGCAAAACAACAAAAATTTTATTACACCTGATCTTTATATTATACTGTATTTAAATAATTATTGGTTAAAATCATTGTGATGTTGAGTACTAGTGGTGTAATTTAGTAAAACTAAAAAATTTGATTAATAAAAGAATAAATGCATATTTCACACCCTGCGATGTGCTTATATATTGCACTCTAATTTGATTGGCTAAATTAGTAGATTATTATTTTTAAAAAAATAACAAATTATTATAAAAACTTTTAGGTTAAGGTTAGGTTAGAAGATTTGGTAAGAAATTCTTAAATTTCTTTGCATATATATGCAAATTTTGTGCTAAACAAGTTTATTTAGTCAAATTAGAAAGGTTGTCTTATTAAAATTTAAAGATATTTGCAATTTTTTATTTTTTTGACTTATTTTTTGACGATTTCTCTAAATTTTATTAAAACAACCTTTCTAGTTCGATTAAGTAAAATTGTTCAGTGCTAAATTTTGCATATAGGCGCAAAAAATTTTAAAACTTTTTTTTAAAATTTCTTAAACTAATTTTTAATTTAAAGAATTTTAACAAAAATTGTTTATTTTTGTTAAAATAATGATCTGCAAATTTAGCCAATTAAATTAGAGTGTGATATACAAACACATTACACCTATGCGAATCATATTAAACTTCTTAATAAAAAAATAGAATTTATTAATTTATTAATTTAAAGAAAAAATGTATGTCTCGCATCTAGCGATTTACATTGCATCTCATATCTTAAGTTAATTGTTAAATTATAATTTTGGAGTTATTTTTTATTTTATCAATATCTTATATAATATTAATAAAAAATACTTTTAGATAATATGTTTATATGCAAAAATTCATGCTGAACAAGTTTACTTAGGCGCCAAACAAAGATTATCTTAATAGAATTTTAGAATATTTCATTTTTTTATTCTTTTCTTTAGTTTTTTGATGATATCTTAAAAGCCTACTAAAATAATCTTTTTAAGTTCTCTAAGTAAACTTGTTTAGCATGAAATTTTATATATAGGCGAAAAAAATTTTTTATGATATCTTTTAATTTTTCTTAAAATAGTTAAATTTTTTAATTTTTGTTTACATTTTTTGTCTTTGTTTACATTTAATCATTATACAAAATTCAATCATCTGATTGATACAATTGGAGGTGCGAAAAATAAGAATGTCCACCTTCCGCAAGATATAAATAACTCCTAATTTAAATATATTTAAATATATTTTATATAGCATTAATTTATAAAAATAAAATTATGATTAACGAAAAATCATTCAGCTAATTTTTATCAAGTGTTTCAAAATTTATAAAAACAGCTATAATCAATTTTTTTTTTTAGCAAAGGATACTAGGGTTTCATTAACTATAGTATCTATAAATTTTGAAATTTCACAGATTCAAACCAGACCCAAATTTAAGTGATGCAAGTTTGGGCTCTAATTTTAAATCTGAATTAATATTCAGACCGGATCTGGATCTTTAAAAAATACTTGCCTAGTTCAAATCATATAAAACACTATTTAGTAGGGTTCCACAATTTGATTTGATCTTCAAATATTTGAATCAAATATTTGATCAAATTCAAATTCAAATTTGACTATATTTGATTTGATCAAATTCAAATATAATTAAATTTGATTTAATTTAACAAATATTTGATTTGATTTGAAAATTACTATTAAAAATTCAAATTCAAATTAAATTCAAATTCAAATATTTGAATCAAATCAAATTCAATTCAGGGTCAATTTGATTTGATCAAATTCAAATTGATTCAATATTTGATTTGATTTAAATTTGAGGAACCCTACTATTTAGTATAGTAGCATACTCAAGTTCACAGGTTGTAGTTGAGTTCCATCCAATATTCTTAACAGCTTTGTAAATATATGTATTCAAGTTTACAAAACCAAGTGTCTTTTCAAATAAAGTCAACCTTGGTTATTTTTGATCTAATATATTGCTCTTCATAAAATATATTGTAATATAGTATCTTTTGTACAAGAAACTATATTACTTGACTTAATATATAAGAGGGTAAGAAATGTATATAATATAAAGAAGTTAACAATAAAAGAAAATAAATCCAAGATTAATAACACTAAAAGAATATTTCACTAAAGTATAAAAAGAGAATAATAATTCAATAAGATTTATAAACAATAACCAAAATAAAGAACCCTTATGCAATGGATAAAGAATCAAAGAATATAAAGGCGATAGCTTTATATTAAATGGAATAATATTAGTTTATTAAGTATAAGATTTTTAAGTACAAATATTTTTATCAAAAAAAGAAGTAAAGAACAGAACCTGCTTTGCCTTGGGAAAAAGGCAGAGTTTATATATCTGTAGAAACCTATGATTTTCACTATAACAAAATATAATAAGAAGATATAATAATGAGTTATAATAATGAGTTATAATAACAAGTTGTAATAAAGAGATATAATAACGAGTTATAATAATGAGTTATAATAAAAAGATATAATAATGAGTTATATAGGTCCCTGAAATATACATAGATAGGTCAGGTTAATTATAGAGTTACTAAAAAAGGAAAAATTTGCAGAAAAAACTTCAAAAATAATTAAAATTACTATAAATAGAAAAGATCTGTATAACAAACTTCAAAAATAAGCAAACTTATACCTGACCTATCTATGTATATTTCGGGGTTTTGTTATAATAATGAGTTATTAAATTACAATTAAAATAGCTCCTTTTTAAGAACGAAAAAGTTTCTCTAATAAAACTAATACTACAGATTTGATTGTTTTGATAAAATTTATACTATTCTTAATATTTCTATGATATTTTCCTAGTACAAATATTTATACTAAACTAAAATTATACAAATATAACAATATATTCTGTTAGTGTTTTTCAGCCTTTACTATTAATAAAAAATTTTATACTTTAAGGATCATTTTGATTCAAGTTATTCCTTAAACTATTCACAATTGTGCGCCCTCTTTTATAAGCTAGAATTAAAGTATACTATTTTGCAAATCAACTTGTAATTTTATATCATGTAGTAGTAGTATATTACAAGAAATATGCTTGCTAATAGTACAGCAATTATCTATCAATCACTATTAATTTACTATAAAAAAAAAAAAAATCAAAAAAAAATTTATTATAAATAAGTTCCCATATTTATATGATAATATTCTATCTATGTTTGTAATATTTATAGCTAAATTATTAGAGTGATTGAGAAGCTTAACCCAATAAATATTCCTTAATAAAAATGCAAAATATTTTGTAAAATTTTGTTTGCGATCTTTATTTATATCACATAGCATGTGCAATAACATACTATTGTATTGTTACATGTTTTGTATTTTTAGGAGCTACTCTAGTCAATTTCAGTTAGTCTTCTAATAAAAAAAAATTTACTATATATTTACTTTTCTTCTAATTATTTTAGTGAACAAATTTGTTCACTTAACTCGGATGGTTTAAGGGATAGTAAAAGTCAATTCAATATCCTTTGCAACCCAAGATTTGCTCTAATAGTCTAATATATTCTGGTTTTTAAAATCTTTTATACTAGTAGCAATAGTTAATTCTTCTAGGTAAATAGTTGTAAAAATGTTGAATATTCACTTTTGGAATTGATAACCATATTGTTATCTCTGGTTTTCAAGTATCTGGATCATTTAAAAACAGTTAGCTTCAATATGTCTGTATTGTTTATATTGATAATATTGATTTTTAGAACAGTTTTTATACAAGTGTTCTGGTTAGAAACAGGTTTTACAAATACTTTATTTAGAAACTTGCTTGGAACAGTATGTAGCAAGGTGTCCATAGTGATAGCAATAATAGTACTTATTGTTAGGGCAGTTAGTATAAAAGTAATTATAAGAGTAATAGCATTCATACTTTTTGTTAGAAAAAAATGTACTGAGTCTGGGTCTACAAGTAATAGTTTTTCAAGTATCAAGTTCTATATTAAATATATATGCTTCTTTTGGACTAAGATATTCCTGTTTAAACTTTTTTAATTCTTTTTCATTAATAAAGTAGGTTGGACAAGCAAAGATTGACTATACTCATAGATAGTGAGTATATAAATTTTCTTTTTATTCTATCTAGAGTATAGGTTTTGTTTTTTTTTAATTGTAACTAGAATTTACTCTTGTAACTAGTCATTTTCTAAAAGTAATAAATAGAAGGTAGTATTTATTATTTTGATATCTAAAGGATAGTAGTTTCTTCAATTTCAATAAATAGATTTTTAATTATTTTTAGAGATCAAACTGAAAATCTAGTAACAGATACAATGAGGCTAGTAAAAAGGATTTTAATTTTTATTCCAAGTTCCTTAATAACTTGGTAAGAGATCATACTAATAGCAGCACTACTATTAATTATAGTATAGTAAAATTGGTCTTTAAGTTTAATATTATACTTAACTAGAGTAGTATAGATAGATATCAGTATTTCTTTTGCCTTGGGCTCTTTGGCTAGATAACTAACAAGAGCAGTTCTAATTGATTTATTAACTAGAAAGATTTCAAATTGTTTATAAATATAATTATATAGTATTAATAGTATAAATATTATGGAGATAAAAAGTAAAAAATTAATTGCAAGATCAGAACCTATTAGAAAAATTAGTTGCTTTAGGTCCCTGAACAATCTATATAAGGTCATATTAAAAAAATTGCTAATGAAGGCCCTTTTTTAAAAAGGTTATATTGAAAATAGATAATAGCAAAAAGTATTTAAAAGAATACTAATAGGATAATTTTTATAAAGCTTATATTTGAAATGTGCTAATAAAAAATATAAAAAAGAATTAATATTTTTTTTAGAGAATATAATTCTGTTTGTTAATTTTTTTTTTAGAAAATGTTAGTTTTTTTCTACAGTATGTACAACCTAGTCCAACCAATAAAAATTTTTAGTGACCAAATTTAGATTTTATTTTTTATATATATAAAGTAGCAATTTGAAAATTTAGCTAATATTTATGTCGTACTTTGGAATGGAATTATTGTAGATTTAGAATCTACTTATGTTGAATCAGAATTCCAAATTTAGTCAAAGTTGTTATGAAATTTAAAAGCAATTTAAGCTGATTCTAAATTCAATATTATTAATAGATATATAATCAATCAATTAATTGATAATAAATTACGTATTATGATAAATTATACAAATTTTCTATGAGTTAAATACTTTTTTTATTAAGATTTTTTTTATTTTATTTATTCGTTCTTTTTAACTCTTTATTTATTTCATTTATTCGTTCTTTCCAGCTCTTATTTATTTCATTTATTCATTTTTTTTAAACTCTTATTTATTTTATTTCCAACTCTTATTTATTTCTTTCATTCGTTCTTTCCAACTCATACCAATGAACGAACCTCAAGAATATCCATTTTTATCACATGCCATATTTGAAAACTTGCTTGCCAAGTATCTTGATAGTAAATTAGCAAATAGAAGACGTAAAACTTTTATTACATGCGAGGATTTCGACTTCTGTATCAAAGTTTTACAAAACCCAACAGATACAACAATTGGAACCGCAAAAGACCGTTATTGGGCAAAAAAGTCATTTACTTTGCGTGATCTTGAAACACAAACAAACTCTATCATACAGCTCATTAAACTTGATCCAAACCTATCCGTATACCCCATTGACAAGATATATGAATATTATGCAGTTTACACCAAGGAGCTTTGAAGCATGTTGGTTTATTAAAACTATGGGAGGAGGTATATATTGAAAATATTATAGACTATTATGCTTTTCTTTGAATTAATAAATATATACTAATTTTTATAATAGATTTCAGAACAGTGTTGTTACATTCCACAATCTTTTATAAAGGAATTTATAAAGAATTGCACATGTGCAACTCGAAGAAATTTTCCAAATCCAGTAGCCACAAAGCCAATAATCTCTAATGCTTTCCTTAATAGGGTTCAGGTTGATCTAATTTCTATGACTAGTATCCCTTACGGTGATTATCGTTACATCTGCCATATTCGGGATCATTATATCCTGTATTCTTGGGCTCGTGCATTGACCAGCAAGCAGGCAATTGAAGTGGCAATTTTTCTTTTTGACGTTTTCGTCTGCTTTGGTGCCCAATTATCCTTCAGACTAATAATAGTTGTGAGTTTACAGCAGAAGTAATCTATGAATTACTTACCATATGGCCTAATATTCATATTATTAATGGGCGTCCAAGGCATCTACAGAGCCAAGGGCTCGTAGAACATGCAAATAATATACTTTAACAAAAAGTACAGTCGGACCTCCCTAAATGCAACCTCTCTAAATGCATATCTAAGTAAAATTTCCCTAAATGCATGACTTTTTTTTCGGTCCAACTTAATATAACACTTATAGATTTTTACCTCTCTAAATGTATAACCTCTCTAAATACATATTTTTGAAAATTTTTACTATGGTCCCGATGCTATGCACTTAGAGAGGTCTGACTGTATCTAAATGGATGGAAGATACACAAAGAAAAGATTGGGCTCGTGCTATACCATTATGCTGTTGTAGGTATTTTAATTAGATTTAATTTTTTTGATTAAAGTAATACAAATATATATTTTTTATTAGACACTATGAATATACAAACATCGCGATCAACTAAAAATAGTCCATATGCATTAGTGTTTGGACAAATTCCTTTACGTCATTTTATGTTGTTAAAAGAAATTAAAGAACGATATATTAATTCTGAGGATGATTTACCTGAAAATTGGTTCAAATCCTCTGAACCCCAAGATGAATTTAATCGACAAGAAATTATGGAGTTACTTTTAGGAGCTGCGGCTTTAAATGTAGAGTTAAAAATTTTTTATACAATAATTTTATTTATTTATTTATTTACTTACTTATTTATTTATTTATTATTTATTTTTTTTATCTAAACTGAATAATTTAAGAAACAACAATTACTGGAACTTGTTGATGAAGAATTGAAGAATGAGCAAGTAGATAATGAAAGGATAGATAATAAAAGAGTTTGTGATAAAAGAGTTAATAACAAAAGGGCAGATGATGATGAAATTATGGATGATGAAAGGGTGGATGACGATGAAAGGGTGGATAACAATGAAAGGGTGGATGGCAATGAAATGGTGGATGATTATAAAAGAGTAGAGGACGATAAAAGAGTGGATGATAATAAAAGGGTGAATAATGAAAGAGTTGACGATGTAAGAGTAGATGACGATAAAAGGTGTGGATATTGAATGAGTGAATTATAAAAGGATGGACAATGAAAGAGTGGATAATGAAAGGGTTAACAATAAAAAGATGAACATTGAAAAGGTAGACAACAAAAGGGTGAACAATAGAAGAGTGGATAATGAAAGGATTAATTATGACGAGAGGATGAATGGTAAAAAGGTAGATAATAAAGGCATGAATGATAAAAGGATAGACACGAGTGAAGATATTGATGGGAGAATAGTGCACAAAAGAGTGAATGAAAAAACAAAGAAAGCAATGAGAGTATGTATTAGTATTATATTGTCATAAAAAAAATAATAAAATAATAATAATAATAAAATTTTATAAAACAGATAAAATTATCTGAGGAAGATAATTATGAAATTCGACCAACTAAAAGGCATAAATTGTCTACTACTGATATTCAGGTAATAAGCAACATTTTAATGAATTGAAAATTTAATAATTAATTAACATTTATTACATTTATTCTGTCTTTAGTCTTCTTTAGATAAACATCCAGAATCTACTCTTCGAGACAAGACCAATGTTCAACAAGCATCAGCACATATACTTTATCGAAGCATAGCTTCAAAGCCACTTGAACGATACCGCAATGATTTGAAATTGCAGCTTAATAAACGTAATAAAAAATTATTTAATAAATATGACGTTGGAAATTTGGTGCACCTCAAAATTCCTAAAATTGATAGAACTCATAGTGACCAAAAAACACTCCTTTGCACAAGATTCTCGAAGTTTTAGAGAACGATATGTATAGAATTGGATGCAAGTTGGGCATTATCAAAGTTATATATAGTGCGAATGAATTACTTTCTTTAGGTCCAGATAAATTTCCGGAATTGGATAATATTCCTTCAAATTTTATATGCGTTCTGAAAGCATCTATCGCGCAATCATCATCACAAGTAGGTAATGCAAAGTGCAACTGCAAAAATACTTGTGAAAAAAATCCCTATAAATGCAAAAAAATAAATTTGCCTTGTGGTAGTAGTTGTCACCCTAGAAACCATAAATATAAAAACAATGCGTAATGTTTTAAAGCAATATTTTGTAATATGAAATAAATAAAGCATTATCTCAAAACTACTTAAATTCTAAAATAACTTATTAATAAATTAATTTAGAATTTCTTTTAATTTGTTTTAAGTTAAATTCGAATTCTTTAATAACTTGAGCACATTTTAGAATTCTATTTCAATCTATGTTTATTTGGAGTCAACTTAGGTTGATTCCAAATTTATATTAATTCCATTCCAATGTACGACATTTATATATAAAGTGGTTAGATTTAAATTTTTAATATATATATATATATTTTTTTAAGCTTTGTAACCGTCTGATCTTTATTAGCAAATTACATAAAAGATACATTATTCTATATACTAATTGTAATGATCAAACTAAGCCGGCTACCTGAATTGGCACCCAACTTTGACTACTGCACTAAAATGGTTTGCTCATACTCAAGTGATGGTCTTTCCTATTAGCAAGAAGTATAGCACCGCCTGGCTTCAGAAACCAACCACAGGGTCCATTCCATCTAAAAACTTCTTCTCTAAGCTTCTCATAAAGAAGAATAAAAAAAGAAAAAGATTAAAGGGGTGACAATACCTAAACAACTAACCAAAAAACCAACCAAAAATACAACCAAATGGAAAAAAATAATAAAAGAAAAACCAAAGAAAAAGCAAAGAAAAAATAGAAACTGTAGATGCTAACACGTCTAGCATAAATGATAAAAATTATAAAATACCACAAAACTTATATGTACAAGTATATGAAAAGAAAAAGACAAAACTAAAAAAAAAAGATAAGAAATTTTTCATGTGCCCTCCAGATCCAACCATGTCATTCATTGTTTATTTGTATATAGTGACCAAATTTACTCGTGACGGCGCCAGTCCTGATTCAGATTATCCCAATTCAGAAGGAGTAAATAATGCCGATCTTTTGAAAAGAGTAAGCTGGAATTCCACTTATTGGCAAAAATTTCGAAAAAATCCAAAGGGAAGTAAGACAATACTTGAAAAAAATTTAAAGGAGAGGGTGTAGTTGAATTATATATAAAATCATACTCTGAACAACTTTACTTAGTAGCAAAATATAGGTTATCTTGACAACATCAGCAAAAAAAAATATGCATAAACCTCCATAAGTTTTTATACAAAGGTAAACTTATGAAAACCTTATGAGTACTTCAAAGTATTACGTAGAGATAATAATTACGAAGTTTATGCTATAGTAACTTCAGAATATTACAAAAATGTAATAATTACAAACATTTATAGCATAGTAAATTCAAAATATAGCAAAAATATTATGAACAATAAACATTGAAAACTTGTGAAAACTGGCGAAAACTGGTGTAAATCAATGATATATTATGATCAATTAATACAATCAAGCCCCTTTATAATCACCAAGTTGGTTACACATCAATATAGTAATTATATTTAAATGTAATTATAACTTTAAACCTCTATATAGTCACAGTTATATTAAAAATTTTTTTTTTTTTGTGTTAAGGTGAGGTTTTGTCTCAATCTTTATTAATTTGTAAGTGCCTCCAGGGGCAGCTTTGGTACATTTTATATTATTACAAAATTACTCCATGTACAAATTATTAAACAAGTATGAGACTCAGACTAATTTATCTGCAACCTAAACCTACTAGAGTGGTTAAAACTCATCTAGATTTGTATATTAAAATTTTTATAAAGTGATTATAAAAATTTATAATAAAAAAACTATTACAAATCATTAAATAGAATATTTATTAACCAAAATATACTATAACACAAATATTATTTTATTATTTTTTTACTAATAAGACTTAAGTTAATAATACTAAAGGAAATGCAGTAAATTACGTAATTAGATAGGACTATTGACCTATCAAATTTTATCTTTTATAATATTAAAAAAGCTCAAAAATGTTTTTGACCTTACGATTGATTACAGTTGCTACATAGTAAAGTCTAAATTTTACTATATGAACTGATTAAAGTCACTTAAGTAAACTTGTTCAAGCGATCAAAATACACTTATTCTAAAATTTTTATTAATATTGAAGAACTTTATATTACTTGACTTTTTAATTTTACATTCAACAAAAAAATTAATATTTTTTAAAAAAATATATTCAATGAATATAAAAATTAGAAGTTAAATAATAAAACCTTTATCAATTTTAATAAAAATTTTAGAGTATATGTATTTTGATGTTCCAAACAAGTTTACTTAATCAATATTTATCGATTGACATAGTAAAATTTAGACTTTACTATGTAGCAACTTTCCATGAATTTTAATTATAATAAGGTTTATGTAATTTAGCACATATGCATTGTAGCACACCCATATGATAAACCAATCAGATCGTAGGATCAGGTGTAACGTGAAATTGAGAAAAAATAGCGATCTTTTAAAAAATTGCCTGTGTCAAATAATTTTGCTTATAAAACTACTCTTCGTGCTCTAACAAAGCATTACTATAAAACTCCTTTTCTCGCCTACACACTATTCTAACCTTACTCTAACCCTAACTAACAAAAAAAAGGATTATTTTGGTTGGTTTGATTTCATATTACACCAAATCAGATTGAGGTGCATTACAGCACACATGTACAAAAATATTAAATTCTTATAATAAATATTTAGCTATTTTACTATATATATATATACAGGATGTGATAAAGTGGGACTCTCCTCCCTCTAATAAATTACATGATTTAAAAAATTGGTGATTATAAAGAGGTATATTTTTAATAAAATTGATAAAAAAATCAAAATTTTTTGGTGATAGTGATTATGAGTGATTTGTGACTATATTGAGGTTTTTTTACTATATTTTAAGTTCATTGCACAACATTGGGTGCTTATATAAAGGTGTGACTATATAGACTGTGATTATAGAGGGGTCAGACTGTAATCAATTAATTAGTAGTCCGCAGTTAAAGGGAACAAATTTCATAGTAAAAATCGGCGGGCATGTGACTATTACCTTATATAGTAAGTGGAACGTCATGTGCTTCAATTCATAAGAAAAAACTCTATAGTAAACAATTGAAAAATACTCGTATCTTATGATCTATCAAACCGATTTTTGATGATTTTACTACCATTAGAATCACAA
>QKWP01001958.1:28132-97511 GCA_003550325.1 Gigaspora rosea
AATGGGCCCTTTTAATACGGAGCACTCCATATTTGCTTATATTTGCTTATATTCGATTATATTCGCTCATATTCATGACTTCTTGCAAAGTGCCAGAAATGTTAGAATTGGTGTTCTTGTAAAGTGCCAGAAAAGTCAAGTTATTTTCTTGCAAATTTCTGAAAGAAGTAAAAAATAAATAAAATAAAATAAAAAACTAAAAAAAAAAACAAACAAAAAACAAAAATTTAAACAAACTAAATAAAAAAATAAACAGAGCCCCAAATCTCTATTTCCTTGAAGTAAGAGTTCGTGATCTTGCAATTTAGAAATTGTCAAAGGTTTTCGCAAAGTGCCAGAATAAAATAAATAAATAAAAATAAAACAAAAAACAAAACCAAAAAAAATAAAACAAAAAAATAAATGAAATGAAACCTTGCAAAAACTTGCATTCTTGGAATTTAGAAGTTGCTAGAGAAATTAGTTGTGCGTTTTTGCAAAGTGTCGAAAGTCTGAGCTAGCTTGTAGAAAGTGCTAAAAAGTTGTTAGATTTCTTGCAAAGTGCAGTAGTAAAGTATAGAAATAAAATAAAAAAATTAAAAAATAAAAAAAAAACAAACCGAACCTAAAAAAAATAAAACAAACCCAAAAAAAAACCAATGAAAAATGAAAAACAATATAGAATTGATAGAAGATCTAAATTATAAACAAAAAAAAATAAACAAAAATCTAATCTGATCTTGTAGTACAATTATTGAAAATTATCGAAACATTTTGAAAATATTAGTCAAATATGTTCTTGATATGATCCAGGTTACAGATCTACTGATCTAGCTTGATTTTCTAGTCCTAAAATATTTTAAAAGTATTTGAAATATTAAAAAGAAAAAAGAAATAGAAACAAAAAAGAGAGAAAAGAGAGGGGTAAAAGGGAAAGAGAAGTAAAAATTACACAAACCAGTTTTTTTTTTTTAAGTTTTTTTTATACATTTTATGGAATATATATTTATAATCTATTATAGCTTACAGATCAAATGGGCTTAAGAAATTTTGAACTTGTTTTTTTTTTTTTTACCTAGTGATCAGGTTGAAATTTTCAAAATGGGTCAAAGCACTCAATTATCAAAATATTTGAAAATATTAGTCAAACATTGATTCAGACTACAGATCTACTGATCCAGCTTGGTTTCCCAGTTTTAAAATATTTTGAAATAATTTGAAATATTTCAAAAATATTAGAACTAAAATATTTTGAAATATATTTTACTTATTTTGTAGTGCACAAGATCTTTTGAAATATTTTACAAAAATTGAAAAAATGCAAAAATTAAAATTAGTATAAAATGTGGTTTTTTATTGGATTAATTAATTTGTAACTGTGGTTACTATAACCCATCCCAACAAGCCAATCAAATTCTAAGATCAGGTGTAATGTTACACATTTGAAAAAGTCAAAACAAACGTTCGTTTTGCCAAAAATTGCTTCTAAATCAAAATTTCACATATGAAACTACTTTTCAGTTTCTAACAAAAAAAATTTCTTGCTAAATTTTAATATAACTAAAATCCTCCCTAACCCAAAAGCCTTACACCAAGCCTTACTCTAACTCTAGCCTTAATCGCACAGTTTTATTTTTATAGAAAATTTGGTTTGATAGTCACGTTACACCTGATCTTACTTAGTATTTACGGTTATAAAATTTATTCTGTAACCTATAGTTACAAATTAATTGGGGAGCGGTCAATTAAAACACGGCTTATGGCATTTTTTGCAAAAGTGAGCTAACAATACTATCAAATAAAGCATGCATTTGACTCTATAATTTAGCATTTAAAGCATCGATTTGCATGATAAAATTTTTGTCGATGCCTATTTTTCTATATGCCGTATGTAATTAGAAGCAATCTAAAAATAGATTTTAAAAATTAGCTTGTTGATCCTTGCTGCATAGTCATAGAAAAGAGCTTGTATGATTGGCTAATTCATGTAATAATAGATCATTGTTATTGTTGTTACACTAAATTCAAAAATTCAAAATATCAAAAATATTAGCTAAACATTGATTTATTTCGAAATATAGAGTAAAATAGTTTTTTTATTTTTTTTATGCACTGTAAGAAAATTGTAAATTTATAAAAAATTTTATGTAAGTTTACAATTTTCTTACATACCATAAAAAAATTGTAAATTTACGTAAAAATTTTATATAAATTTACAATTTTCTTATACACCATAAGAAAATCATAACCTTACGAAAAATTTTTATATAAATTTACAATTTTCTTACACATCGTAAGACTTACGTAATTTTACACTAAANATATAAATTTACGACTTACATACACACCGTAAAAAAATTGTAAACTTATAGAAAATTTTTATATAAATTTATAATTTTCTTACATATCGTAAGACTTATGCAATTTTACACTAAATATTATATGAGTTTACGATTTTCTTACATTCTGTAAAAACTTGCGAAAGTTTATATATATATATTTTTGCTAATGAAAAAATCAAGTTACTATATACTAAAGTTAAAAATTTTTGGTTTGTAATATAAACCCTTTTTTTTGTTTAGATAACCTGTTTTGGGCTTTTAAATAAACTTGTTTAGCATGTAATTCTACTTGTAATAAGGTTAAAACATGTTTTTTAGACCTTTTCTAAATAAAAATAGGGTTAAATTAGAAAAAAGTTTTTTTTTAAAAAAATGTCTTTTCTAACTTTAACTCTATTTTTTACTTAGTATAGTGTGGGACATCTAAAGGCTTTCCAAACTTTAAAAGCCAATAGCATTTAATATAAAAATAATATCAAAAAAAATGGACCACTATTTTGTAGATTAACTAATTTACTACAACTTAGTGGCTCTAATTTTTTAAAACTTATTATATATTTTTAATATATATGAGTATAAAAGTATACTATTTTTAAATGATACAGAAAAAATTACCTCAAAATAGACAAGTCATGTGTTTTGGCTTACTGCTATTGGTTAATTTTAAAATATTTTAAAATTAATTTTAAAAATTAATTTAAAAATTAATTTTAAAAATTAATTTTAAAAATTAATTTTAAAAATTAATTTTAAAAATTAATTTAAAAATTAATTTTAAAAATTAATTTTAAAAATTAATTTTAAAAATTAATTTTTAACCAATAAAATGCAGAATTTCAAAAAAACATCATAAATTTTTGAAAATAGATCAAATCATGTGACTTTTGCTTTTAGGTGTCCTGCACTGTAAAAGGTCTAACAAACATGTTTTAACCTTATTATAAGTAGAATTACATGCTAAACAAGCTTACTTAGAAGCCCAAAACAGATGGTAGGCTAAAGCCAGGTACATCACGAAATCACCCAATATATAATCTGGATCAGTCCGAACAAAACAAAGCGAGACGGCAAAGACAGGACCCCGAACATGTAGTACAGAGGTCATATGTTACGCATTTCAGCAAAAACCCCCGAAATTTGAAAAGCAAAAAATCAGTTTTTGGCAATTATTTTGGCATCCAGTGGTCCAATTTGAATGAAATTTTTTTAAAATGAAGCTCTCAGTGAGGCGCATCTAACAAAAAAAAGTTCATTCAATTCTGATTACTGGATCAAAAGTTATTTAAATAAATAGATTTTGTCGTTTTCAGCAAATTAGGTCAAAATTGGCCAAAATCCAGTTATGACCTATATGAGAGATGTCCGGGGTCCTGCAAAGACAAAAACACGAAATATATAAAAATGGCTATCCAAACCGTCTTGTTTGACTAAGTAAAAGTGTCGGAAATGCGTTTTTACTATATACAAACCACTTCCTAACCTAACCCTAACCCAACCCTAACCCTAACCCTAATTAAAAATCGGAAAAATCAGAAAAATCGGGCAATCTCGTATGTACCTGGCTTTAGCCATCCCCCAAAACAGGTGTATTTATTGGTTATCTAGACTAGAGTTAATTGGTGATCCGCGAGTCAACCAGAGAGTGGTCATAGTGAAACGTGACGCAGATTACTTATAGAAATTAGGGTTTTGCGAATGTGGAGTGCACACATCTAAAACTTTTTTTTATACTAAGTTAATCACTCTTCTGACTTAAGAGACTTTTGTAGAGCTCGTCAAGACGCATCTGATGGTGGGTAGAGCGTCAAAATCGGCCTGGTGGGTGCTGAGATATCTTTAAAAAACGTTTCTTTTACTATGTAAATTTCTTTGTAAACAATAGGAAAGAAATTTACATAGTAAAAGAAACGTTTTTTAAAGATATCTCAGCACCCACCAGGCCGATTTTGACGCTCTACCCACCATTAGATGCGTCTTGACGAGCTCTACAAAAGTCTCTTAAGTCAGAAGAGTGATTAACTTAGTATAAAAAAAAGTTTTAGATGTGTGCACTCCACATTCGCAAAACCCTAATTTCTATAAGTAATCCGCGTCACGTTTCACTATAACCACTCTCTGGTTGACTCGCGGATCACCAATTAAGACTTCAATCCGGATATAAATATATCCGGATTGATATTTTGTTAAAAATTTATAGTAAAACATAGTAATTATATCCGGATGCATCCGGATATAAAATAAATCCAGATATAAAAACATAGTAAAGTCTTTAATCTAGACAAAAAAAGGGGGTTTATATTACAAACCAAAAATTTTTAACTTTAGTATATAGTAACTTGTTTTTTTGTCAAGATAACCTGTATTTTGCTACTAAGTAAAGTTGTTCAGAGCATGATTTTATATATAATTTCTGTTTTAAAATTAGTAAAAATTTGGTTTTGACAAAGTTATATTTTGAAAAAGTGCAAAATTAAAAAAATTTTAACCTAGTTTTTAAGCTAAATTTTTTCTTTATTTCTTGTTCTATATGTTATTTAATTTATTTAGTTAAGCTGACTTAGATCTTTAGCTCAAATTTTATAATAAATTCATAGAAAGCATTCTAGAGAAAACGTTCCTTTGATTAATATGTTGTGTAACACTGAGATAAATAATTTACCGAATAGACTTGGACAAATTTTTTTAGGGTGTCCCAGAATTTATGAAAACAGTTGTAACGTTATCCGCTCTCCATCTCCAAAAAAATTACAATTAGAAGTGACGGATTGATCGATATAAGCTAGCATGGCAGTCGGGATTTTTCGGCTACGTCCGGGAGTTCTCGGTATACGATGTTTGTTTATTCCCCCCGCGCGTAAATACGAAAACAAACTTTAAACAAAGTTTCAATTTCAAACGGTTAACAATGCTCATATTTTGTTAATTGACTTAGTCGCTGCACTTAATATTATAATTTTTACGGACTAGCTACATAAATTTAGAGGATTGGTATTGTAATAATTAGACTATTTTGATTAAACAATCAGGAAACCAAGATCGTATCATCATTGGTGTTGAAAGCTGTTAAATATTGACACCGCCAGGATAAGTTCGGGCACATTACGAGTTAGTGTTGTGCGTTTTCAGTGTTTTTTTTTTTTTTTTTTTGAAACAATGAAAGTCCCTAAAATCTAGATACTAACAATGTCACTTCAAGATGACCCTAAATCGCATTATAGGTATTGTCAAGTGATACAATTCCTATGGTCGTCTTGGTGGCACTTACAGAGCTTGAGTCATGACGCTAAATTGTTCTTGTACGTACGTACGTACGTACGTACGAACGTACGTAAGAGAAATGAATCTTACCAAATGAAAACTCAAAAGTAAAAATTAAATTTATATTGTATCAGAAAAATTTGATATTACATAATCTAATCAGCGTACAACCAGATAAAATGCTGCCGAGGTAAAAAAAATGACGAGAAAAATGATTTGCAACGTACGTACGTACGTGCGTACGTACTGTACGTAGTACTTCAATTGTAAAATATTGATATTACAATTCTTCTAAACTTAAAGTCGGTACAGTGAAAATTTATATCCTACCTTACCTCAGTTCTTAAGTTTTCGCCTGGCAACGCTCAAATAAGACTTAGATTTCTTTTTTTTTAAAAAAAATCAATACAATACAATTGTACAAATTATTTGTGTAATTGACGATCGTGCTAAAAAGGTGACCAATGAATTTTGAACTTTAATTCGCATAAAAAAGGATATTTTTTTGACAAATCATTTCCGATAAACTTTGTTTAAACTATGCTTTGTAAATTTCCTTCGTGAAAATTCATAATGAGTTCAAGAAATTCACCTGAACGTGAATCTATATCCGATGATTCTACGGATCAAAGCCCTTTTCGTGATCCGGATAGGCAAATTGAATTATTTTCAATTTAATCTATGTATTTCATAAAATTTTTTTTAAACCTTATTCCTTTTTTTTTTTTAGTGAGTTGTTTTCTTATCGTTGTGCCGGCTATTCACCTATTCAAATAATGGGCTCAGATTATAATCGTTTAAAAGACGATGACGAGTTAAACGATAACCTTATTGTGTTTTATATGAGGTATCGTTTGGTATCGTTGAAAAAGTGAGATATATTTATGATAAAAATTTTATCTTTATTGCTTATAATGTATTATGCAATAATAGGTATTGTCTGGAAAAACTTCGTCAAAATAATGAGAATGATGCAAAAAGATATTATCTTTTCGATTCATTCTTTTATCAAAAATTATCAGATGTGAACAGCAGGTATTCTTACAATCTTGTTACCAAATATTTCATTATTATTATACGAGAATTATGAAATAAACGATCAATTCTTTATTTAGAAACAGAAATAAAGATAAAGTTTATGAAACAATGTCAAGGTGGATCAAAGTTGATCTCCTAGAATTTCGATACATTTTTGTTCCAGTTTGTGAAGAGTAAGAAGTTTCTTTTTGATTTTGGTTTTTTTTTTTTATATTGTAATGATAGCTTACATTTATTTTTCTTGATTAAAAGTCAACATTGGTATCTAGTACAAATTATCAATCCGGCTGGGATTATTAGCAACCCACCTGATTGTCATATAGCGGTTTATGATTCCATCGCAACAAAGTTTAAACATAGTAGTGCTGTACGCATACTCAAAAATCTACTAATCGACTATGTGAAAGATGTTAAAGGTAAAACAATTTCTAAAAGCGTAAAAATTCCTCACTCGATCGTGAAAACACCAAAACAGTTAAACACAGTCGATTGTGGAGTTTATATTCTACACTTTATAGAAACGTTCATGGAGAATTCTAGTGTACTCGAAGAAAAAATTATTGACAAAGAAACTGAAGATGATAATTGGAACCCTAACTCTTTACCTACAAAACGTCAAACAATTTTAGAAATAATAAAAGATATAGAAACCGAATATCAAACGTAAGAATTTTGAATTTTTCATGATATTCTAATTTACATTATTATATGATCTTAATACGTATTGTAATATTGTAATAATACATCTTTTTGAATAGTCAGTCCTGTTGACATTGTTGATTTACACGATTAGATTAATACAGTTACAGTACTTACTGTATCGTCATAAACCGTAAACTCACATTAGACGTATAGTGCTAATAGAGTTAAAGATATATTAGCACACGTTATAGACGATATTGCAGACGATTGTATATTGAAAATTTTGATCAAACAAATTTGTAACTTGGATAATTTTTTGGTTTTCTTAAAATAGTAAGTAATAATACCGATATTTAATTATATCATTCATAATATTTTTTTTTTCTTTTAAATAAATTAGTATTTGAGACTTTTATAAGATTATATTTTATTGTGATACCAATTTATTAATAGAAATACATTTTTTTTTCTCCTACCATAAAATTAATGGAGGAAGCATTATGTACAAGAAATTAATGAGGTAATTAATAAGTGATACTAATACTTCATATATTTTAAAATGCTGTGTATATGATTATTTATAGTAGTTTTTGGGTGGTGAATTTAGAAATATTGGTTTGTTCTGGACAAAAATTATTTATATACATAAAAAATTGTACATTTTAATATTTGGCCTGTTTAGTGTAACATCCTAACGATTTAAAATAACATTTAACATTTAATTAGATTAGAATAAATTGAATTATAAGTATATATTATTTTGTTATTAACTTTAGAATGTTGTCGTTGATGTGGTTGCACAAATTTAAATGAACAATCATGATGAGAAAAATGAATTAAGCTCTATTGCCTAAACGATTTTTTTTATTATTAATTAAAATTCAATGATGTACGAATTATTAAATAATTATTTAATTAAAATAAATGTAATAAACATATAAGGCTAACATAAGGTTGAGCCGGACCAGGTGATTAGGGTAATACAGAACAATACCCACTTACTTTTATCCTAACGCGTAAAAAAACTACATTAATTATCAAATTCTATGCTATAACGATAATGAAACGCCAAAAAATGTATATTTTACTATATCAGATATCTACCTAGGCGTTATTATATCCAGAGACTAACACTCATTCTCTTAAAAAGGCATTCACTTTATTTAGTGCTAAATTCTAATAAGTGTATATATATATATTTATTTATTTATTTTTTACACACTTTTATTATGTATCAATTTTGTTACGTTTATTATTTTATTATGATAAAAAAAAGAAAAATTTACAAATTATAACTATCGGGTGAAAAAAAAAAAAAAAANGAAAAAAAAAAAAAAAACACCCAAAGAACATAAAGAACACAAAGAACATAAAGAACATGCAAAGAGAAAAAAAAAATAACATATATATTATTTTTTTAATTTTAATAATTAAAACCTTTCATTACTGCAATAAAAATAATTCTGCCAGTTAATCTTTCCTCCTGATAAATCAAGATGTTATACTCACACAAGTTCAATTCCATTGATAAAAGTAGTAGTATTCGAAAGAGATGTATAAGAAGAAATAACTATTTTTTAAGTTATTCCCAAGGTAATTTATAATCATGATATTTTGTTAAAGGATTTTCAAAAGGTAAAAATTGTTCTTTTCTAATAATCTTAATAAATCTTCCAGCTTTTTCCATCTTTTCATCCGATAATTCCGAAAATTTTAATCCATTATTACAAGTAAACATCATTCTTCTATCAAATCTATCAAACCTATTCATATGTTGAACCACCCATCTATCATAAGTAATTTCTTCAAGACTTTTGTAAAATTCGGAATATTTCATTAAAATATGTAAATGTTCATCGGTAATTCCTTTAGTAGAATTTAAACCAATTTTTTTAAAATTAACATGAGTAGTAGATCTTAATAAAAGTTCTAATTCTTTTGGAGTAATAAAAGAATCTAAATCTAAATAAGTTAAAGATTCAGGAAAAAATTCACTTAATTCTTGAATATAAGTACCAAAATTTTTATTATTAAATTTTGATTTTAAAATTAATGATTGCAATTTTGAAAATTGTAACCATTTATTAAATTCATCGGTAGTATCAATTTGTTTGATATGAAGAGCCAAGTATTTGATATTTGAGCAAGTCTTCATCATAGCGCTGATTATATCTCTTGATTGATGTGGATATAAAATATCTATTGTAAGTTCTTGTAAATTTCCTTTAACAAGACGAAAAATTTCAATAAAACTTGGACGAATATTTGTTGCGTATCTACCATCATCAAAAATAAAGAGTTTTTTGATAGAAAGAGGACGTTCTAAATCCCAAGGAATATTAACTTCAGGTTCAGCGTGAAGCTCCATTACGTTATATAAGACCAAAGTTTCAAGTTTTTTGCAAGCAGATAATAATTGAAAAGTTTTTAATCTTACGTGAACCATATCAAATCCAAGCCAAGATAAAGTTGAAAAAGTATTTGATGATAAAATTTTAAGAATAGGATTAATAACTCTAGCCCAACGAATTACTAAAGAATTAAGATGTTTTTGATTTTTAATCAAAGAAATAATTAAAGGATTTAAAACGTCATGACCAGTTATATCAATATAATAAAGATTATGAAAAGAAGAATTCATAGAAAATAAAAGTTCATTTGTACTTTCACGAAGATTTTCAGGAAAGTTAATATTTGAATCACTATTACAAATTTTTAAAAAAGAGATATCTTGAGAAAATTTTAAAAATCTATTAAAAGTATCTAAAGGAGGTACAAAGATACTATTAAATTGAATAGTAAAATCAGTTCTTTTAATATAAGCAGAATTGAATAAAAGTTTTGAAATTTCAGTCATTAAAAGCATAATTCTTCTTTTAATAACTTTAGTTCTTTGATCATTTGGTTCTCTCCAATGCCAACATAAATATTTTAAATCTTGATCAATATTTTGACTATTACTATACCAATTTATCACAACTTTTTCAAGTTGAGGTAAATGAAATTCGTAAAGAAATTTTTGATATTGAAATAAAGGTTTTTTAAAATGAGGAATTTTAATACCATGTTGTCTTAAAAAGAATTTGCTTTGAGGATCAAGACAAGCGATATAAGTAGCAATAATATCGGATAACCAAAATTTTCCACCAGTCCAAGGATATTTTATATATTTAGTAGCAAAAGGAGTTCTCCAAATTATAGGAATCATGAGTCGACACCATCTTCTACTGACTAGTAAACAAACGAATCTACATTGAAAAGCCACAAATTCAAATATATTACGAATAATATCATCTGGAAGTTGAGGAATTCTTTCTTTTTCGATAAGTTTATGTTTATCTCGAAGTCTATCAGATCTACGTACATCTTGTGAATTAGAAATAGCTTTTGGTTGACTAGTCTTTGAGGAAGACACGTTATTAAAATCAATGGGACTTTTTCCCTGTATCCTTAATGACATGCGCATTGTGACATATATATACACGTTTGTATGTATAATATGTATGTATATATATATATATCTTTGTTTTTAAATACAAATATATTCAAAAGAAAATATTCAGAAGAATAAAAAGATTTCTATTAAATGAAAAAAAATTAATCAAAAGAATTAAAATATAAAAAAAAAAAAAAAAAACAACAAACAATTACAATAACATACGTTGAAGATCAACAAAACTTGAATTTTTTGTTCAGAAAAATTCCGAAACGAATGTTAAATATAATAAAAACACCTAATACTGTAATAATGAATTTTATTAACGATTATTATATATAAATAAAAGGTTTGTATATCCATGGGATATTTACATACCTTTAGATCATCGAAAGAAAAAAGGAATCTGCACTCAATTTCAACGAATGTTATTAGGTAAACTATTTATTATAAACATGAAAAAAAAATATTATTATACATAGAATAATTAAAAATTCAGTTAATGGATTATTATTAATTATGAAATTTTTGATATACTGTAGAAATTAATTATGATACTGTACATTCGATCGTCAAAAGTTAAAAATTTCAATTCACAAAAAATCTTTATAAAAACAAAAAAAAACTTTTTTAAATTTTGGAAAAATTCAACTCGAAATGAGTTAAAATATCAAATGTTTAAAACACTTAAAATCATTAATTTAAAAAAAAAAAAAAATCTTAATTCAATCAAATTATAATAAGTAAAACGAGTTAAAAAAAAGGATCTGAAGGAAAAGATCCACAAATTCAAATTTTAAAAAACAAAGCCTCATTTTTTTTATTTAAATAGCGATCTTAACGTCAATCGTCGGTCACACTATCATCATGAACTTATATATATATGCGTGAGTTCATACAATCATTGTACGTATGTGCACATGTACTGTACATAAAGCTCAAACAATGGGCGCAGGAATTCGATGAAAAAGAATGTACATACATAGTAGAGATTTATTTTGTATTTAACGTGATCGTTTAATTATAAGAGACTTGTTTATTTTGATTCAAAACATAAAAAATCTCGTTTTCCCTTGATTCTTCTATCACTATTAAAAAAATAACAAACATTGCTTTGCGCATGGACCCGATTCACGTGATCTATTAATTATTAGCCACGGCCGCAGTCATTTAATATATTAATGAATTATGTAATTATATGATCATTAATGTTCGTTTAAATGCGTAATTACTAAATCTCTATTAAATAAAAATAAAAATGATATAATAAGGGATGAATATTCATCTTAAAAGTTCCTATCTGCCAAGCAAAAAAAAAAATAGAATTCAAAAAACGGAACGAGATTGTACAAAGTTTCCTGAAGAACAGAATGAGCCATTACAATTAAAAAGAGTTACTTATACACGCGGATCTCTAGTCAAAACAGCAACAGGATTTCGAAACAAATATCCAGAATATGAATTTGTCAACTTCAAACGCAAAGGATTACAGTTCGACGATTCGACAACTGACAAATACAGTATGCCATGAATAGTGTCTTCATCTGCAGATTGCAAAGAGGAAGAGTAGTCAAGCTCAAAAGAGAAAGGAAAGAAAAGTATTAACAGTGAGAAAAACAAAAAAAAAAAGAGAAAAGGACGAAAATATGAACAGAACGTTGAATGTGAAATTTTACCGACCAGATGGGTTGAGGCGTCTCTCTCGATGTGTTTATGTGTTTATCGAGCGATCTGATTGGACGAAAAAATTGATCTTAATTATTTCACACAATGAATTTTTAACTATTCGTTCTACGAGTAACCGCATTAATCACTCAATTAATCGTAATAATTTGTGCAACATCTCGATCATTAGTTAATCACATTGAGGGAGCTAATTAGAACACCCTGATATATAACACAATTATTGAATATCTGCAGAACGCATAATAGCTAAACTTTGTTGGTATTACGTCCTTTCAGGAAAATGCCTTTTGGAAACTTTAATTACATTGGCAGAATAGACGGTTTTTAATTGTACATGTAGTTAATAAATGTAAGATGATAAAATTTCCAAAGATACAATTCCTGAGAACGATCGCATACTAAAAATTGAGAAGTAAGCGAGTCTACAACGATATATCAAATAGCATAATAGACGAAACCGTGGATAAAGCTGTTAAAAATTTCAATGCGAAAGATAGATGAAATTTTTACAAATTCGGGTCTATTAATTAATGTTAATGTTATAAACTATCCAAAATTTTAAAAATAAAAACTTGCAATCAATGTAAATTAAAGATCAATGATGCCTGGACAAAATTAATAACTCATTCGTATATTATGTCGCATCTTAATGACGTCAAAGATTCCTTACAGCCGTATATTAATGTCACATGATTCATCGCGAGAAATAGAAAAATTTCTCGATTATGTGTCACGTACGTCACGTATATTATTTTTATTATGTTCTGCATATTGAACCAAAATAGAATTTTAAACACTAGCTCCAATGATATCATCGTACCTAGCGAGTAAAAAAAAAAAAAAGTTGCAATAATACAATATAAGATATGTAAAATCAATTAAAAACACTCTAAGCCTCAATGGTGCTTTGTATACTGTATATCTGGTCACTTGCAAGATATCTTTTAGTGCTCTAATTCAACACGCTAATTGTTTATTGTTACCCGAGTAAGGTCCCGGAAAGTTTGTTATCGTTTATATCTCAAATAATCAAAAATTTTCTGAGCCCTTGATCCGGGTACATATGTATTACAGTCTATGCATCATTTATCATATGCTACAGTATAGTGTCGGAAATCGTTTTCATACTAAAATAAGTGTGGTCATTCTTTGGATTATTTGGTTTTAGGCTAGGTCGTCTTGGGATAATATCATCAGGAAATTTTTACACAGTTGCAGATGTGATTGTCATCGATTTATTATAATCGATATGAATGGATATCCCAATATAAATCGATGACAATCACTCTTGTAGCTGTTGCTTGACGTGTGGGTTCTATTCAAGAAAATTATTTTTCTATTAGAATATTTTATGTGGTTTTTTCGGCTATTGGAATAGGATAAGCATTTTTTTTTTTTAGTTAAATAAATATACTTTTTGATCAAACTAAATTAATATGTCTATAGTCATTTATTCAAAATATTTATTAATACAAATATTTTCTTTAACCTTTTATGGGTCATCTCATTAACGGTGATACAAGAAATTAATACTTTAAAATTTTTCATATAATAAAGTTTTTTTTTTTTTTAAGAATTAAAAATTTTAAAATATTTATAAGATATTTAAGCATGTATATAATCTATTTATAAAAAAATTTCTATTAATTATTGATTTAATATTTTTTAAAAAAATTTTAAAGTTGTTTAATTTTTAAAATAAAAAAATTTAAAAAATTAAAATTTCTAGTATTTTTAAATTGACAAATTCTATTTTACACCATGTATATATACACCCAGTGTTTAAAATTGGCATGCACACGATGCACATGTGCACATATATTTTTATGCGCATAAAATTTTAACAGTTAAGTGCGCAAATATGCATCTAAAATTTTTATAAAAATAATGCACAAAAAAGTTATGCGCAACAAAAAATTTTAAATTTTTATGCACAAAAAATTATGTGCATGAGAGAACTTAAATTTCAATGCACAAAATATATTACCCTTTTAAATTTGAACCAAAATCTAAAAATCCCTAATATCTGAAAATAAGCTACTTTATATTTCAAGCCAAAAACCATAGCAATTTTTTTTATTCTGAAAATAAGCTATCTCTCAAATCAATACATATACTAGTAATCATACATCTAATATCACTACTTTATTAGTGAATAAACAAGTTTCTAGTAACTTACAGTATACCAAAAAAATAACAAGCGTTACTAGAAATTTGTTTTTTTTAGTTACAATATTATAAACAATACTATTATTTCCTAACTGAGGATTTATATACATATGTATGTATATGCATATATATACTTTCTTCCCACGCTAACCAATATTGCAACCTAAAAAAAATTAAAATAAATAATTAAATATATATTAAATACAGTTATTATAAAACGCACTTATGGTGTTTTATCACCATATGTAAATTAAATTTGCAAATCTGTGTAACAAAAACAAAAAAATAAATTTTTACAAAACAAAAAATAAATTTTAATTACTTTAGGGTTAGGGTAAGGCCTGGGATTTTATCAGGGCATTAGTATATACAAAATTTGGCAAGGAATTTTTTTATTAGAGCCCCAAAGGTGGTTTCATAAGCAAAATTTTGCGATATGAATGTTTTTTTAAAAAAATAAACAAAAAAACAAAATTTTTTGTTACACCTGATCTTAAATTTTGATTGGCTATTCTATTAGTTCTGTGTAACATAGTTAAAACACCATAGATGCGTTTGAGTAAAATCCATTAAATAAATCAAAAAAAATAAATAAATAAAATAAAAAATAAAACAAAAAACATATTTAAATAAATCAAAAAGAAATAAATTATTATAAAAAAATAAATAAATGACGATCACCTGGACCAAATTTTCTGACTGAAGAAAAACAAAAAGTTTTTTTTTGGAGTGTTGCCTATACTTAATGTATAGTAGGATAACACAGGAAACGGTTTTTACAGAGGTCAACTACCTAAACAGGTGACTCCTTTGTATATTCGGCATGCAAGCCAAAAGCGTCAGCCTACAAGATAACTGGCAGAAGGTGGTGCCCTTGTATGTGAAATTTTGGTGGAGATACAAACATTTTTTTCTTCGTCGACGAAGGGTCCTGTGGAAAAACAGTGGGGAACAACAAAAAAATGAGTTTTATCTTGAATGTACACTCCTTAAACTTTGGATACAAGTATCGTCTTTCGCCCTTTGGACTTTTCGAAATTTCACCAAAAAGTGGGCAATTGAGTTTACCCCTCAAAAAGATCGTCAATGTTTACTTTGTCCATATTGGGAATGCGCCTACCATATTGGAATCAAGTCATGAGTGAAATCGGGTCCTTTGAGATAAACAATAAATGACACGTGAGATATTTTGGAGTAATCCGCATGAAATTTTTTTCTAGAAAGTTCTATTAGGCGTAGTCTTTTTTTTCTTTTATGTACATATAGTACTTAGGTAAGGCGATTCCTTATGCAGTGCTATATAATTTTTAAATGTAGTATTTGTCAGTTCTATCCTTTTTTCTTTGTTTTCTTTCTTTTTTCTTTCCCTGGTCAGGATTGGCCACTTTTTTTATGTTTTTTTCTTTTTTGTATTGGTCATGTGTTTTTAGCTTTTCGTTTTCTTGGTAGTTTATTGGTACTTTCCACCTTTTTCATTTTGTCCAGTATAAAGAAGGAAAAATTTTAAGGAAAGGGGGGTGATCCTGACAAAGCTAGCAAGAGCCTGTCGGTGATAATTTGAAGTGTTCTATGCATTAGAAGACCAAAGTTTGAGACTATTCTTGACTGCGGCAGATTACGTTTAGGTACTTCGGTAACTAGACGAGTCTTTATTGTGGAAGGGAGGGAATGTAGGCAGTAGTCTAAAAATCCTAGAGTATTATACTCGTTCCCAAAAAATAAAGGCAGGATTGCCCTTTAAAAAAAAATAAAAAAAATAAAAAAATAAATAAATAAGTTAAATAAAAAAATTAATTAAAATAATAATTAAAAAAATAAATTATAATTTGAATTAAAAAAAAACATTTAAAATAATAATTAAAAAATAAAATAAATCAAAAAAAAAGTTTAAATAAAAAAAATATAAAAAAAAATTAAAAAAAATTAAAAAAATTAAAAAAAGAAAATAACTTTAAAAAAATTTTAAAATAAAATAAATAAAAAAAAAATAAAAAAAATAAAGTAAATTAAAGAAGATAGGACCCAGACATCTCTCATATAAGTCATATTTTTTTTAGCAAATTAATTAAAATTTAAACCAAGGACCAAATTTAAATTTGGCAAATTAATATTAATTTAAGAGTATTGCTAAACTTAACAGGCTGTGAAGTTCACAGCCCTGCATCTGCCAATAAAAATTGCATAATTAGCATGATCTGCAAATTTTTTTGTATAACAAAACAAAGTTTTTTTATGAAAAAATCAAAAATTACTTGTAACGCAAAATCTAGCTTATGAAACTACTTCTTTTTATATGAAAAAAAATTTCTTGCTAAATTTTACTATAAAGGTTGCTATTTTTATAAACCGAACCATAACCCTAACTTTAATAGAAAACTTTTTAAAACAGGGTGTGAATTTCACAGCCTGTAAAACGAAGTAATTTTCTTAATTTAAATAATGGTCACATTTTGAATTTTGGCGAAAAAATTAAAATTTCGCATTGTTATATTTAATATTTTGGTGAATTATCCTTTTTTGAGGAATGTCTAAAGTGGAGATAAATCACGTAGCATGTGTTCTAACAGTGATTGGCCAATTATTGCGAAAATTATGATTGGCCAAGGGTTTCAGATGTCATCTTGCGTCATCACGCATTTGATTATTTATTATTGCAAAAAAATTTTTTTTCGTTACATAAAATTAACCATGGTACCCAATTTTTTCTTTTTTTTTTTGTTAATTAAATTAACCACAGTGACCCGATTCTTTCTTTTTTTTCGTTACATTACTGTAATTTATAAAATTAAATTAATCTGCAGTGACTTGACTTTTTGAATTTTTTTTTTGTTTTAAATCTTTACTAAATACTGTAGCATAGATTGTTTTTTCTATACATTTTGCCGGGTCTTGTAAATAATATAACTTTGGAGTTCGTATATAAAAATTTTGTTTTTTCATTTTGCTTTTTATAATGCTTAATAGTATTAAAATTCACTTTTTTTATTGCCATACTAAGAAACTTACAAGAAAAAAAGGAACAGAAAAGAATAACCAAAAAAAATATAAATTTTATCTTTTGGTTATGTTTGCTTTTTCTTTCTTGGGTGATGTTTAAAATCAACCCAATTTTTTTAGCCATTTACTAAATGAAAAAAAGAGTCAAAGTTAGAAAAAAATTTTTTCCTAACTTCACCCCCATTTTTCACCTAGTAAATAGCCAAAAAAACACATTTTAACTTTAAATATAAGTAAAATTGCATGCTAAACAATGTTGCTTAAGCGTCCAATGTAGGTTATCTTAATAAAAAAAAGGTTTTATATTGAAACTCAAAAAATTTTACTTTGGTACCCATTTTTCTTACAGGGGTAACCTACTTCCATTGCTTAAGTAAAGTTGTTTAGAGCATAATTTTATATATACTCATTGTTTTAAAATTATTAAATATTTGTTTTTGGTAAGTTATATTTTTATTTTGTACAAAATCAACAAAATTTTAATTTGATATTTAAGTTTAATTTTTTTTTCTCTTTTTGTTCTATATTCCCGAAAAATTTAATTTTAAATTAATATGTAAGGGAAGAAACATCAAAGATTCAAAACTTATAGTAATTTTATATATTTTTTTTATAAATTTATATATAACAAAAAACTCAGTTATAAATAGTACCGGTATGACAAATCAGTTGACTAATAGAGTAGTCTATATAATATTTATAAAAAATTGTAGATCTATATAGATTTTATAAAAAGGGAATAGAAATTTGTCGCACCCCGATTCGGCCAATCAAATCGCACGATTTTGTAGGCAAAAAATTTTATTTTTTAAAAATTCAAAATTTTACTAGTAAAATGTAAAAATAAATAAGCGATATCAAAACACATAATGTAAAATTTTATTCTGAACAACTTTTTCTAAGTCATAAAGATAGATTATCTTAGTAAAAAAAAACGTTTTATAAGAAAAATCAAAAATTTCGAACATTAGCACATATAAACCCTTTTTTTTTACTAATATAAATATATCTTTACGTTTAAGAATTATATGTAAAATTTTATGCTAAACAACTTTTTCTAAGTTAAAAAGGTAGATTGTTTTAGTAAAAAAAAAAAGGTTTATATGTGCTAACTTTGGAAATTTTTGATTTTTCTTATAAAACGTTTTTTTTACTAAGACAATCTATCTTTATGACTTAAAAAAAGTTGTTCAGAATAAAATTTTACGTCATATGGCATGCTATTTTATATAAATTTTACACTTTATTATGTAAAATTTTTAATTTTTTTAAAAAAATTTTTTTTGCCTATAAAATCGTGCGATTTGATTGGCCGAACCAGGGGGTGCGACATGTCGCAGGTGCAACAAATTTATTTTCCCTTATAAAAAAACACCTTGCTAATATACTTTTTTAATGATAATTTATCTCTATAAGTACTATTTGATATTAAAAATAGAGCTTTTAAATAAGATCTTAGATACTATAAACAGTAATATATAGTTCTTAATAATTAATAGCAAATTTAAAATAAAATAATATCTAAAACTATTGTTTTTAAACAGTTTCTAAAAAGTCTAATCTCAGACTCAATTTGAACAATCTACTTGATATTTCTAATTTGCCTGCCACAAAAGCTACAAACTACTGCATTGCTCTATTACAATATTAATGCATTCTTAATACCTTGTTGAATTATCTTATTTTTGATACATTTTTATACTATCTTATTGTTCCATTTCTACATTACTGTATTAGTTATAGGACATGCTCTTTTAAAATAAGTTTATAATAAAAATTATAATAAAAATATATGAATTTACTATAAACTTTGGGCTAAATATCCTTCTTAGCTTAACTAATTAACTTAAAATTAAATTTTACAAACATATAGAACAAGAAAAGAAAAAAATTTAAGCTTAAAAACCATATTAAAATTTTGTTAATTTTGTAATATAACTTCATCAAAAACAAATATTTACTAATTTTGTAACAAAATTTTCTATAAAATTGTGCTCTGAACAACTTTACTTAGTTGCAAAATATAGGTTATTTTGACCAAAGCATAAATTAGCTATATGCTAAAGTTAAAAATTTTTGGTTTGCAATATAAAACCTTTTTTTTGTTAAGATAACCTGCTTTGGGCCTCTAAGTAAACTTAATTTTACTTGTACTAAAGCTAAACTGTATTTTTTTTTCAGACCTTTTTACTAAGTAAAAAATGGAGTTAAAAAAAAAATTTTTTTTTTAAAAAAAAAATTTTCTCTAATTTTAACCCTATTTTGCACTTAGTAAAATGTCTGAAAAAAAATGTGTTTTAGCTTTAGTACAAGTAGAATTACATGCTAAACAAGTTTACTTAGAGGCCCAAAGCAGGTTATTTTGACAAAAAAGTGTTTTATATTGCAAACCAAAAATTTTTAACTTTAGCATATAGCTAATTTACTTTTTTGTTAAAATAATCTATATTTTGTAATTAAGTAAAGTTGTTCAGAGCACAATTTTACATATGGGGTGTAGTCAATAGAAATGGGACAAATTTATTAGATAAATTTGTCACATTTCTATTGATGTCCCCCCATATAATTTTTGTTTTAAAATTAGTAAATATTTGTTTTTAACAAATTTATTTTTAAAATAGTACAAAATTAACAAAATTTCGATACAGTTTTTAAACTTAAATTTTTTTCTTTTCCTTTTCTATATATTTGTAATTTTTTTTTAATTAAAGTGCATGTCTTGGGACTTAGGAATTTTATTCAAGATATTAGGGCCGTCGGTATCCTCTAGGGGAATACCGGCATTTGTTACATAGACGAGGATACATCTAGCCACACGTACACTTTTGTGTCTAATTTAAGTGGTCCGTCCAAGGGCTCCATACTAGCTGCCATACCTGCAACCCAACTACGGGAATTGCCTATTTAAACCCTCTGATCCATGTTCCACCTGCCAACCCATCTTGTGTCACCAGAACAGGCCCGTTACATAAGTCAGTCAGCAAGTTCCGGATACTTATCTATTGCCTTAGGACCCAGCTGGGTGTTCCCGGTCCTGTTATTCTCGACAGGAGACTTGGTAGAGCGGTACTTGTCTCATATCAGGTATTCACTTACACTTCAGTACTTATCTCTATGACCGAGGCCAACACTTGCAATACAGGATCAGTGTTTAAAATTCAAATCTAAAGTTATATTCTCAAAGGAGCATAATTTAAAACTTTAATGTTCTTAAAAACTTTTTAGTGTTCATTATATATTAAATATATTGAACATTAATTTTTAAAGAATGTTCATATTCTATTAGAGCTGTTAATGGAGTGCTCCAGAGTGGTGTGAAGCATACTCTACTAGAGTAATGCCAAAAACCACACCACACTAGAGTACACCACCTCAGAGCAAACTCTATAATTAAACACCGAAGTATTAATCTATTACAAGCCAAATATATAAGTCAGAGCATACTCTGAAGTATAACCCAAAGTATAATCCAGTGTATAATCCGGAGTAAATCTAAATTTTAAATGTACAAATCCAATTAAACTGCTTGGTTTGTAATTAAAAAAAATTAGTATTTAATTTTGTTCACTTTTTTGATTATAAAAACATTGCATTTAGAGCTTACTAATTTTCTATTTGAATAATATTCAAATAATTTAGATTTACAAATGTTTATTCGAATATTCTCCAAATGATTAATAAATATAATTATTCGAATAATATAGTTATTTGAATAAGGGCAGTGTCATTAATCACCTGATTATTTTTTATCAGAGGCCTACCCCCCCTCCCTCTTCCTCAATATATAAATAGTCAGGTTCTTATATATAATTTCAACTTTTTTTACCCCCCTCCCCCCTAAAAAATCACCTGATTTTTGTTACTCCCCTAACTATATTTATTCAAATAATTATAATTATGAGGAATTTATAAATAAGGGCCTGAAAAGTGAAAATAATTACAAATACGGGCCCAAATTAAAAATAATTACATATAAGTGCCTAATTTTTAAAAAATACATATAAGGGCCCAAAATAACTGCGATGTTATTCAAGCTTGTGGCTTGATCGTTATTAGCATAAGAAATGTAAGTATCGATAAATATAGTTATTAAGTACATAAAAAATGTAACTATCGATTGTAAATTAGTAAGAAAAGAATTTTTTTTAAATTTAATAAATTTCATTTTCTTTGTATAAAATTACTTATTGTTATAACAAACCACTATGATGTCAAGTAAAGCACTGCGAATTGGTATGATATTTACTAATATAGAAGATGTTCGTTCAGCTCTAAAGAGCTACTCTGTTGAAACTTTTTCGCTTTATAAATAATTGTGCTAGTTTAATGCTATTTTTTATACAATATTTAAGCGAAAAAATTATAACCAGCGCTTCATTTATCCTTCAACCTAATAATTGGTATATAGATAACTCTAAATGCCCATCATAATCGCATTTTGCTATTGTTTAATTCAAATGGTCATAGTACTTTGCGGCATAGTAATTTTGCGATTGCGTTTTTTTAGCCATCAATAGATTTAGGCCTTATATGTAATATTTTTTAATTATTTTTAATTTGGGCCTGTATTTGTAATTATTTTCACTTTCCGGGCCCTTATTTGTAAATTCCCCTGTAATTATTCAAATAAATATAGTTATTCAAATAAATATAGTTATTCAAATAAATATAGTTATTCAAATAAATATAGTTATTCAAATAAATATAGTTTAGATCAACCTTTAAAATTTCAAGTTGACGAAAAGTCAACAGATTGAAAAGATGGATACGCTAGAGATGCTGTGAACTATGTAAATTAAAAAATATTATTTCGTCTTAAAAATTAATTATTAAAAATTTTTAAGTCAAAATTTAATCGTTAGGTTATATAAATTTATAATTGGTTTTCATATCCCGCAAAGTGATTTTAGTGATTCTTAATGTTTCGGCTATTTATAGTGATTCTTTATTAACTTATACTATAATACAGTAATAATATAGGTTTTATTTTTATTTGTGACCTATATGGGTATACGGATCTCTCGTAATTGAAAGGAATTTGCGTGGTTATAGTAAAGCCAGTAAGTGCATCTCATAAAAATAAAAAATACGATTAATATCCTATTTTATACGGTCTAATCAAATCATTTAATTTATTTTTGCAGACTGAACAAACCACCAAAGTCAAAGTACTGAGCCACCAGAAATGATGATTATGCCATTTCGAATACATAAAATACAAAGTCAGAGGCCCTATAATTTGGAGGCAAAGACCCAAGAGAAATTTTTTGAATAACTATATATACTCGTAACAAGTAACCTGGGTGGTCGATCTATCAATGCAATATAATACAATGATAATCTGACTGTTATAATATAAAGAAAAAATAAATTGTAGGGAGGTAATAGTCAGATCCTAGGCCTGCCTCGAAAAGGCTATAACTACACCTGAGAAGACTATATTATAAAGGATAAATAGATTGAATATTTTTTGTGGACCAGACAATCACCTTCACCTAAGTACTGGCTACCTAATGGTAATTATGAGCCCGTTGAGTCTCATATGCATAGTCAGAGGCCCTATCACTCTACATTAGAGACAAAATTTTTTGCTTAACCAAGCATACCCGTACAAAAAGTTCCAGCAACTGTCTTATCAACACAAAACAATCTAGTGTAAGAAGATAAAATATTAATAAAATTAAAATCATAAATTTTATTAAAAAAGGATTTAAATAAGGGAATACTATTGACTTATACTTGATAATTAATCACATATCGATATTGTACGTGTTTGCATATAATTGTTAATAGTTAGCCTCATGTTTGTTTTTAAGGGGCAGATTACCTGATAAGCTATAAATATCCATACGTGTATATATTTAAGAGTGAATAAAGAATATATTACTTTACTGTATTAGATGTTCGATTATCATACGTTTATATGAAATTTGTTAGTATAAATACAAAGAAATATACTTATAAACATATGTGGCTTTATTTTAACACAGCCACTTACATGCGTTAAATGAGATTATGCATAATTTTATATTTCGAACGACTTCCAAGAAATGCATAACACGTAAATAAGTATGCATGATTTATTTAGAAATTTTTTTATTAGCATTACAAAAATAAGTAATAAAATCGCGAAATTAGATATTCAGTTTGTGTTACTTTTCTTATTATATACGATAATGCGATAAGAAAAGTCAAGGAACATAAATTTATGAGTAAACTCGATTAGATGATTCGAGCACTTTTAAGATTATACATGGTTTGAATAAATTATGGGTAAAGTTCGGAATCAGTTTCGAGAATGAACAAAATTTCAGTGCGATACTTGATTTACTATTACTATCGACACATGTGCAATGTGGCTAAGGCTGATTTGGTACTTATCGCGATGATATTCCTGATCATAACTTGCTCATTGATATATTAGTCTTAACGATAATAGCAATCTTTATTAAACTTATGCAAGCATGCATAAATTAATATAAAAATAATTTATTTTAGATACACAGATCAAATTTTTCTCTTTTTTAAACACTAATCGTTTCTCACATATTACAATTAAGCCTTTTTTAATATAATATTATAAACTTTGATTCCAAATCCATTAAATATACTCCAGTTTTCAGTATTAAAATTTTAAATTTAAGCAGAATCGTAAGTTTTTTGCCATCTTTTTTTAAATTTAACTTTTGGCGTTCTTCTTCGGGCAAATTGGCATCAATAGTTTTTTTTGACAAATTCGTCTTTTTTTGATGGGCCGAGGTTTAAACCAGCCGGCAATTTTCCTTAACAGTTTAAGGTTAAAAAATTGTTTTTTTTTTTTTGTAAAATTTGAAAAAAAACTTAACTGCTCCATGCGAATTACTTTTGCTTGCAGAAAAAATTGATGAATTAATTGGCAACATCACCGATAACACATAATCAGCAAAAATATACTATCTACCGCTATGAGTAAAAAAACTACCCCCAAAGATTTTACAACTAGAAAAACGGCGGCGTTTTGTGGGCTAGAGTTCTAATTCTTAGGTCTTATACTTTAAAATAAATTTAAAATAGTACTACATTTTATAATTACCATTATTTATAAACAAGATTTCAATATCCAAATGTTTGGGTCAAGTGAGGCGGGAGCCGGACGTTTTCTAAAATTCAGTAGAATAAGGCTTACGATTCGATGACATATTTATGATGATATTTAATAGAGTAATTCTTATTTTCCACTATTCTTTCTTATTAAAATAGTTAAAATATTCTATTGTAGCAACCATATCTTAAACATTGAACCTAATTTAGATTCAACTCTGGTTATTTTGAACCTAAAATTTGGGTCAAGTAAAGCGGGAGCCGGACATTTTCTAAAATTCAGTAGAGTAAGGCTCATGATTCGATGACATATTTATGATGATATTTAAAATAGAGTAATTCTTATTTTCCAACCAATAAACTTTTCATTCTTATTAAAAGTCAGTTAACGTATTCTATTGTATTAAAAGGCTTCGGTCCAAACGTTGAACCTAATCTCTGGTTATTTTGAACCTAAAAATTTGGGTCAAGTGAAGCGGAGCTGGACATTTTCTTAAATTCAGTAGAGTAAGGCTTATATTCGATAACATATTTATGATGAGATTTAATATAGAATAATTCTTATTTTCCAACTGATAAATTTATATTAATGTTTAAAATATTACTTTGAATTACGGTAAAGTTAGAGCTGGGCATTTATTTTTGGTATATACTTGCAATGGATATATGCAAATCATATAAGCATCGATATCGGCTGAAAAATTGTAACAAAATTCGGTTAGAAAAACGATAAAAGATAGTATGTACATACATACGTGGCTTTAGCAATCGTGATCGCCATTTAATCATAAAAAAATTAATAAAATTTGTGCAACAAAAAATTGATGAGAAGGGCTCCTCAGTTTTGTGTAACTTCATGTGCATCAATTTTTTCGACTAATATAAAAGTGTATTAACATTTAACAGTGCTTTTTTTTTTATTATTAGTAAATCGACAAGTAATATTTATAGCAAGCAATACTAATTCAATATATGGTTTATTAGATTTATTTCACTATTCAAATTTTTATATATAAGCTATTTATAATTCTAAAAATAATCTAATATTAAACCAACTAATCAAGTCAGATAACCCAAGCCTATACTACAACAAAGCTGTGAAATAGCTAACCATACAATTTAAAGGTTGTTAAAATTATTCATAACTATAATAATTGTCATGCACCTTTGTTAACCAGCTTTTTAGACACATAACAGCACGTACTGAATCTGGCCTAAGACTGCTTCTAACTTTTGTAATAGTGTGGGCAGCGATTAAAAAAGCCTGCTCGCTTGGAATACTAGTTCCTTGTAAAGATAAGTAATTTCTTGCCATTTTACTAAGTGTTGGAAATTCTTTTTCAAATTTATACCACCATGCAAGTGGGTTTCCTTCTGGAGCAAGCGGGAGAACTAAGTATCATTCTAATTCATTTTCTACTGGTACACCACTTTCTTGTTGTAAAAGTAATTCGAAAAATAATCGCTAATTCTTTATTTTTAGGTCTTCTTTTCCTGTATCCGTAACCATATTTGAAGAAGTTTCTCTATAGCTTGACATAAGCTCACGTAATGCATTTATGGCAGCTGTTCGTGTTTCATGCGTTACAAAGGTTATTAGTTTTGAACATGGATCAAGTAAAGTAGGTAACGTAGTTGAGTGTTCAATAATCTCCCAATATTCTTCTAACTTATGCATAATAGATTGTGCCATATAACATTCATCTTCTCTGTGATTTGAAAGATATTGATCAAGATGATGTTGAAGTCCAATGAATACAAGTCGAACATCACTAATAGTTGGATAAGAGCTAGTAGATAACAATAACGTTGCCTGGTAGATTGGTTCAAGAAGGTTTAGCATTGCATTTACTTGTTCCCACTCGCTTTCATCAAGCTATAAGATTTCAAGTTGTCTTCTATTTTTTGCAACCAAATAGTCTAACATTTCTTTCATTTTATTAAATTTTTGTAACATAAGGAACATACTGTTCCAGCGGGTATCGACATCAAGTTCTGGTTTTAGATATTCAACTTCTTGTATAACACAAATATTTTGTAATGCATCACATAATAATTGAGAATGGCGTATTTTTTTTACAAAGTCTCTAACTTTCTCGATAATCAACGTCTCGAGTTGCATACCATGTTTTACTGCTATGTTCAAAATATGAGCTGCACATCTATGGTGCATAAATTCACTATTTTCTTCCAAAGAAAGAGCTGTTTGTAGTTCACGCCCCGCAACGATCATACTGGCATCATTGTCAGTTGTAAGTCCACAGATCTTTTGCGTAATTTTAAACTCATTAAGCAATGTTAAAAGAAGATCTTTAGTATGTGTTCCGTAATGATGATCTGGATAATGAATTAAGTCTATAAGAAAATTGCGTGCCTCCCACTTATTATCGATGTAGTATAAAGTTACTCCAAGATATGCTTGATTAGATATAGAGGTCCATACATCACATGTAATCGAGATCTTAGAGTTAACATTTTGAAGTAATTCTATAATTTTTTCGCGTATAGCTTCAAATCGATTTAAAATTTCATTACATAATACTTGTCAGCAGAGAATGCTGTAGCATGAATCAAGAACACCAATCATTTCCTTGAAGTATTTATTATCTACAATAGAAAAGGGTAACTGGCAGCATGTAATTAAATCGACAATCTTTTTAGTTATTTCATCTGTCCGCTTTGATTCTTTTGATGTATATGGTTTAGTGCTGAATCGTAGAAGAGTTTGATGCTTCAAAAAAATATTTTTATGATGCTTGTTATTAAGATGTATTGCTAATGTCCCAGTTGTGTTTCCCGGTTTCCATTTCTGCTTGCAAATGCTGCAAATTATCGCAGTTACTTCATCATGATTATTTTTTCTTCAGTAAAAAACTCCCATACGGTAGATGTACGTTGTCTAGTTCGTCTCAAATTATTACGATCAGCATTATTATTTGAACTGATAGTAGAATCTGCGTCTTTACCATCTGCAAGATGTTCGTTTTCACTATCACCCAAATCGTCACTATAATTAATATCTATATTATCAGCAATAAAGCTGGTATCTTCTTCGATAGGCTCAGTAGCAAGGTTTGTATTTTCGCTATTTTCTGTGGTATTGTCAGACATAGTGGTTAAATGTTTGAATTACTAAGCATACTAATTGTTCATGATATTTAAAAGAAATGTAAAAATTTTTTTCATTTACAGGTCAAGTCAAAATTCTATATTTGTTAATTTTACAACTGTCAAAAAGGTGTGTGAATTGAGAAAAGTAAAAATAAATTTTTTTTTTAACTACGAGTCAAGTCAAAATTCCATATTTGTTAATTTGACAACTGTCAAAAGGTGCTTCACAATAGTCTTGTATATAGCGAATTAAAAGTAATAATATCACATGTTTTTTTATTTGCAGGGAAGAAAACTTAAAACAAGAAAAAGGTCATGTTACGAGTTTTTAAATTATAAAAGAAAATATTATACTTAAAAAAAAGTATTTATAATTAAAAAAAAAAGAATTGGGTCTATTTATTTATAAAATAAAGTAAAAATTAACTTTTTTTTTTACATATACGTATATAAAAATTAAATCTTTACTTTATTCATGGTAATTCTAAAAAAAAAGATTATAAAGAAAAAGAAAAAAAGGAGTATAAAAATATATATATACAGTAAATAAAGACATAAAAATTTTTGTCTCCATTTATACAATAACTTTAATGAGATATTATAGTAACCTGTATTAAGTTACATATATTTTTATATGAACTGGAGGTTTTTTTTCAATCTCGTTGCTTTACCTGATTAGGGTTTTGCAAGTGCCAGTGCCTGACACTTGCAGAACCTTACATTTAACCCATTGTTTACATATACTTTTACATGAACTGGGGGTTTTTTTTCAATCTCGTTGCTTTACCTGATTAGGGTTTTGCAAGTGCCAGTGCCTGATACTTGCAAAACCTTACATCTAACCCATTGTTCTTAATATTAGAACGTACTGTACGTATATATGTATGTTAAATTAAAATTTATCATGATTCAAAATTCCGTTTACATAATTAAATACCTC
This sequence comes from Gigaspora rosea, assembly GCA_003550325.1. Lineage (NCBI taxonomy): Eukaryota > Fungi > Glomeromycota > Glomeromycetes > Diversisporales > Gigasporaceae > Gigaspora > Gigaspora rosea. The sequence continues at coordinate 56,811 of QKWP01001958.1, forward strand.
ATGCTCATTCTTTTCAAGTCTGATAACTACTAACATTCCTTATTTTTTATAGAATTTTTATACAGGAGAAAGAATATCGTGATTATTATATTATATACTTAATATTGTTTTTTATAAGTGGCAGTTTTTTTTTTTTAATTATTTATATAATATTTACTTCGGTGTATAAACCACTTTACAGTTGATATAATAGTGGCTCCAGAGTATAAACTATTTTACATTAATAGTATTACTCTAGAGTGATTTACTTCTTTTAATACCTTAATCACACTGGTATAGAGTAGCTTATACTCCTAAGTTACTCTGGAGTATTATGCACCATTAGCAGCCCTATATTCTATGCTTACAATTTATACAATAAGTTTGTACTTATGGGCTGGTGCATAAAGATATGTACCTCAAATAGCTTAGATTAAAATATTTTTTGCACAAATTAATTTTTAATTTTTTTAATTTAATATACTTATTAGGTTAACAGATTGATAAAAATAAAATTGTTTTGATTATTTTATTGATAAAATAAAAAAAATTATTATATTAACTTTTTTTAAAAATATTTACTATATAATTTACTATAGTAATTTATATATGTATATATAGTAAAAAAATCTGATTACCTCACTTTAAAGCTTGATTTCTTAACAACCAGTGATTCAATTTTGCTCAAATTTTTACCATATCTTTATCATATGCACATTAATGCACTTGCATAGTACAAACTTATAGAACTGCATATTGGTTGCGAAATTATTTAAAATGTCTTTTTTTAAAAAAAAAATTTTTGTTTTTTTTCAAATATAGTGAATTGTACATGCTTAATTATTAAAATAAAACAACGTTAAAACAATAAAAATAATATAATAAGTTAGATTAAAACCTATTTTATTTGATACTAAAAAATTTTTAATAATTAATTAAGAAAAAAAAATTTTTTCTTAGTGTCAAAATTATGAAATTTTTTGAGGTACATATCTTTTTGCACTGCGCCATATCTATTAATAATTTTTTAAACTTTATATCAGATATATGGTTCTTCATATTTTTTTAATACAATACAATGTATTATATGATTCAATTTTTAATAATTTTGATAAAACTTCAAGTGCTTTTCATATTTGCTCATAATAAAACAAGCCTTGCTATAATCTTATACTAATGCTACTATTGGTTAATGCAATAAATTAGAATTTAATTACTTTGTTATTTAACTAGGGATGTTATCCTGTTCATCCAAACTCTGTTCGGCCCTATACATGTTGGCAAAATCCCAAATTACTATAGTTTGGGATTTGTCCGCGCCCAAATCCCAAATATATCCCAAATTAATTTCTCAAAAACTTTATTAATAATCTTTGTTTAAACAAATAGTTGATATTCTTATTGTTGTAGATAATATATTTGCAAAATTTTAAGACTACTTTTTTGATTTAATCTTTTACAAATAGCAATTGTTTTTTTTTGGATTTGGGATTTGTTCGTGTTTTGCCAGCAAGTATATTCGGCCCTGTTTGAAGCCCAAACCAGTTAAACTCGAGTCTTTGTAGTCACATGATTTTTGCTATAATATTTAAACTCCTCCTGCTCAAATTGAGTTTGGAATCAGTTAGATGAGCAAAATGCTTGATTAGTAATTGACTTTTACTATCGTGCATTGACAAAAAATATCTTTTTTCAATTGGCCAATTATTATGGCGTTATGCTAATATGATGAAGATAGACTTTTAATTAAAAGTTAATTGCGATATTATGACAATATTAATTTTTTTTAATTAATTACCACGAAATTAAATAATGAAAATTGCTTTTTTTTAATATATAAATGTGCGATTTTTTCGGTTGCACATATTTTTACTTATTTACTTAAACTTCGTAAGATGGATGAAGAAAACACACTTGACCAATTTATTAACCAAATTAAACATACCTCTTTGAGCTCTCAAAATACACTTGAATCCGAAACACTTTTAGAAATAACAAACCATCCCCAAAATGATTAAAAAAAGATCCTTTCTGGGATGAACTTGCTGAAATTGGTGATAAACGACATTGCAATAAACCTTATTCAATAGATATTGGTCTTGTACGCTATTCTGGACTTCACAAATGCACGTAATTATTTGATCGTGCAGGCTACTTCTGTATCTAGTGAAGAATGTTTTCTAAAGCCAAAAATACAATTAATCCAATCCGTAATCGACTACCTGAAGAAAGTGTAACTGCAAGTCTCTGCCTAAAAACATAGTACAAATCAGGCATCCTCGACTATGTAGAATATTATTAAACCGGATATTATTATGTTGTTCAACAAATAAATAATACGTAGCAATAGATGCAATAAATATTGTAAATGCATAATATGTATATTTTACAAATATAAAATTGCTTTAATAAATATATAGCATGCTTTATTAAATTGTTCAAACAAGCATAATTATTAACACATTTGCATAAACCGAATTTAATAACCAGTTTTACATGTGTGGTTTGAAACAGTGTTCAAACGAGTTTTTGAGCACGAACCAACCGGTTGGAACAGGATAACATCCATATATTTAACTATTTAAACTTCATATTAACAAATACTTTGTGTCTTTTTTACTTGCTTAGTATTGGCATATCATTTGACCCAAATCATCTACTATATGTGTTCAAAATTAAGCTACTGCCTAAAATCTACTCTTTATTTTTTGAAAAATCAAAAAAAATTACCAACAGTTGCTATATATAAAAGTCTAAATTTTTAGTGACTTCAAAAAGTGCCATTAATAAACTTGTTCAAAATATTAAAATATATTTATAGTAAAGATTTGGTAGCATTTGAACAAGCTTTTATTAATTGGTTTTTTAATTTTTCAAAAAATTCAACAATTTGAAAATAAGCTACCCTACATTTTTTTATATAATTTTTGCCCAAAAAAGGTAGCTTAATTTCAGATATATATAGTATATATTAAGATATACAATAATAATATCTTCTATATAAAAAAATACACTATATGGTTAATGAATATTTATTTTAAAAATCTTTAAAAGCTATTTTCTTAAATATTTATTTGGTATTCATATTGTACAACTTTAAACATATGTGCTATACATAGTATGTATATATACACATATATATGGAAGTGAGTTAGTAGAAAAGTGACAAATCATTTTTAGTAAAATTTTTTTAATTTTTAAATCAAAATATTTTAACAACTATTTAATCAAATTTTGCTAAAAAATTTTTTATTTTAATCTTGAAATTATATAGAATTAAAATAAAAAAATTTCTATTAAATTAATTAAGATAGTTGTTAAGATATTTAAGCTTAAAGTCAAGATAACTTTTACTTAGAAAAAATTTGTACCTTTCTACTGACTTACCCCATATGTACATATATATTTATACAAAATTTGTTACAATCAAACCACTCAATGAACATTTTATATAATTTATTGTTCTCAATAGTAAATCTAGAACATAAAAATTTTATAAATGTTCTCATTGAGAACATTTCAAGAGGATAAAATGTTCTCAAATAAGAGAACTTTTTCTAAATATCAATGTTCTTAAAAAAACTCAAATGTTCATTGAGAACCATGAGAACATTAAATTTTAAACACTGGACAGGGTTACCCCTGTTCTCTTACCAATACCTACTTCTACCCTTGTAAGGTTCGCTCCAACCCCGGTACTCACCATTACTTTCCTACCATTCTTCACCGGTTTTCCCAGACTTCCAATCCAGTTGGCCCGGAAGGGTTGATCTACCCGGCATTAGGTGCTATCATGGTTTTTCCCCCCCTGGTACCTACTTCTATAATATAGGTTCTTTTCCTCCAGTACCCGATCCAGCGGCCAGGTTGGTAGACCTTGTCCCTGAGATCGACGTCCGGTACTTCAGCTCTGGTCCAATATTCCGGTTTTGGTAGCACCGTCAAAGATCTTTGCTACCTCCTTACTCGGGACTTGCCAAATGGGTTTCTGTTTTCCCAGTTCCTTGGATTTGTCTGTGTCACGAGACACAACTTTGCCCGAAAGCTCCCATTTAAGATGTAACCAAGGACTACAGGTAATGTACCAACCGATCAACAGGAAACAGTTACCAGAACATAGGTCTATTTTTTCAAAGCGTCGTCAGTGGGATTTGAACCCTAGACCTGCCACTTGGAGGTGACAACTTACCAACTTCTCTAAGTCGCCACACCTTTTATATTTGTAAAATTTAATTTTAAATTAATTAGTTAAGTAAGAAGAATCTTTAGCACAAAGTTTATAGTAAATTTATATATTTTTATTCTAATTTTTATTATAAATTTATTTTAAAAGAACTTGGTCTATGACTGGTATTGTCTCATTGCAATATTTATTTTACTCAATGAAAGTGAAATATATATAGCTAATTACAACACAATTCAAACTTAAAAGTAGGGCTTAATTGTCTTGTAAATTCAATTTATTTGTATTAATTTCAGATTTAATTCAGATTATTAAAGCAATATCTAGTTTCATTCTGCTTATTTACTTTGATAGTTAAAACTATTGCAATATTTAGTATAGTATATAAGTTAATAATAATAGTAGTTTAAAAAATATATTCTAATTGCAAATATTAGTTAATATTACAATATAAATTATTATTAAAATTTAATTATAGTTGAACCTCCCAATACTGATTCCATTAATTTTGATAATCTGTTAAATTTGATAAAAATTCATCCACTAAGTCTGTTTCTGTTATATAAATCCAATAATTTCAAATTTGATAATCTGTTAATACTAATACAAAACCTGCCCACTATGCATACTGGTTTAGAAAGTTTAATTATATATAATTATAAAATATAAACTACTCTATCAAGTCATATATTAAGAATAAAATAGGTTTAAAAATATAAGCAGGATTGTTAAATAGTAAATTACTATTGGTAAATAATAGTAATTTATCAGATAATTTACCAAAGATATGGTAAATTTACCTTTATATACTTAAAATTGAGTCTGTCTATATAATTTAATTGGCTAAAAAATTTTTTTAGTCACTAAACCATGTAATTTTATATTATACAGACCTTTTTAAGATTAACTAAAGGTGAATTTACCCATAATTTACCAAACAGTCTGGTAAATTTACTAGAAAAAAATTTAAAATTACAGTAATTAACAACCCTAGATATAAATAAAAAATTGAAATCTTATAAATGAATAATATTGTATACAGCTGAACCTTTCAAAACTGATTCTGTCAAAACTAATAACCTGTCAAATCTAATAAAAAATCAATTTACCAAGTTTGTTTTTGTTATATAAATCTAATAGGTTATAATGATTTCAAATCTGATAACCTGTCAATTAGAGATGTTATAGTTCAGCAAAGAACTGTGGTCCTAACAATCTTTTGAACCAGTCTAAGCAGTCCATAGTCTGTAAATTAGAACCAGTCCAAATTGATCAGTCTATAATAAATTTTGTGATTATATAATATAATGATAAATATATAAATAGTATTTTCTTTCTCAACGATCACTTTAAAGCAAAAAATAATAGCAGTAGTACAAAAGTTTATCAACTCAATTCTTTATTGTAATCAAGAGATTACTTTGCAATCAATTTATAACCTTTTGGTATCATGTGAACATGTTTTACAGTATGTATGAGAATCCATTATTCTAAATACATAACTGTGCAATTGAAGCTAAATCAAACTTGTTCTCAAATTAGTGTAAACTGTTTGTTATCTATTAGATATCTAAACAATAGTAAGTCCAATGGGATATCTATTGAGTTTAAATATTCAATAAATAACAGCTCATATTACTATCTCAAATAAAGCTTAGATAATATTGCAAGCACAATTCTTTAATTGAAGTTGATTTATTGGAATTGGTTTTCATATATAGTCTTTAATGTTAAAAACTGAATTAAGTGCAGTGGTTTCTTGATACCTAAATAAATATCAATTAACCTTATTTTTAAGTAATATTAATAAATATATTTTTAAAATGACTTCTAAAAAAAAAATTATAAAGTCAATTAGAAAAGCACATTTAAGTAGACATATTTATGATCCAATAAGAAGATGGGAAAAACATTCATTATAGATATCAATATGGTATGATAGTCAAAACTATCCATTCTTATTGGCTGTAGGTAGACTGGACCTTGAACTGGAACTGGACTGAACTAGGACTGATTCGTGAACCAGTTTAGAAATTTCGGTACAGTTTATGGTCTGCTGCTCGGACCCAGTCATTTGAACCAAGACCAGACCAGGACGGACTGTAACATTCCTACTGTCAATACTGATACAAAATCTGTCCACCATGCATACCGGTTTGGGAGGTTCAGCTGTATATTGATATTATGGTAGAATTAAATAAAATTGGTAGAAAAGATAGAAGATCAAAGGATTTAAATAGATAATTTCATATTTTGATTATACTCATCAAGCATTCCAAAATTTATCAGATTTTAAGCACATTACTTAATTATTATTGGTCAAATCACTAAAGAAAAATTTATATTTAGTCCGAAATTTGAGAACCATTTAACTTTAGTTTTTAATACTTCACAAGATAACGATTAATCAATAAAAGTAAACTGTGAATCTGAAAGAGAATACTATTTTTACGGTTTACATTTTTGAAGTAATATGAATTTTTTTTGATGACTATAAGTGACACGAACAATACAAGTATAGCAACTAGTATAGTACCAATAATCAAAAGCATTTATATAAATAAAGAAATATAAGTTGATATATGAAGTGACTATGCCATGAAATATGAACAGTACGAACCCATGATGAAACCACTAGGAGTAATGGTAATTGTTTAATTAGAAAACCAAAAGAGTATATTATACTCTTATTTCTGTACCAAATGTTAGAAACTCTGGAGGTTTCCTTGATTAACATTATTTAATAAAACCTTAGCACCAAAAATATAAATTTTGAAAAGAAAAAAAAATAAAATAGAGAATTACCAAACAAGAAAATGAAAAACAGAATTCTTGATATTTATTCTCGATATTGCTTGCACAGCAAGAATTAACTTATATCACCTTAACTGGCTAAATATGAACCATCATGAAGTTGCCAAAAATATATATGTGAAGCCGCGAGTCTACACTATAACTGACGAGACATGTATAAGATTCTTATTAATTATATTTATATGATATATAATAGTGTGTCTTTTTTTTTTATACTTGATCACCTACTTAAGTATTTTTTAGGATCTAAAGCCCTCTTAATGGAATTCGAATCAATGTAAGTTTCTGATTCCTCAACTATAGATATTCCGTATCCATACATATCATTATATTCGTGGCGGTCAGCTTATTCAAACTTATTTTTTATATATTGTTCAGGTATAACCATTATATAATATTCTTGAGATAGCATATACTATTTAATAAATCGCGATGACTAATTAAAACCGAATATGTTTACCCGTCTGTTCTTAACAAAGTCAAATAGTGCATATTATTGCAACTTATTTTTGCATAAGTTATAACTCCGCATATCATGAATAATTTATAGTAGTTTAAAATTACAGCTTTAATCATTTAATAACAAATCCATCTACAGTACATCCAAATGTTGTTGACATTAATATTGTAAGAGCTCACTATAATTTATATTACATTCAAGATACTTCTTTTTTTCACAAAACAGATTAAACAAATCATGAATTAATGAATATCCCTATGAAAAAAATTTTCGGAAAAACATGGAAGCTGAACACGGAAACATACGTAAAAATATGTAAAAAAAATACGTAAAATGTACACTTTCCGTGTTTTTGGACAGGAAAACACACCGTATTTTCCGTGTTTTCTAAAACACGGAATGTCCTTTTCCGTGTTTCAAAATACAGTGTATTTTCCTGTCCAAAAACACGGAAAGTGTATATTTTATGTATTTTTTTACATATTTTTACGTATGTTTCCGTGTTCAGCTTCCATGTTTTTCCGAAAAATTTTTTTCATAGGGTATATGCTGATGCATATTTGAGGATTTAAACATCATATAATAAATAATAATTTTGTTTATTAGCTTCATAATTTCATTTAAGGTGAGTAACGGTAATTTGCCAAATGATCACGTGCCACAGAGCGGCACTTGTAGCCAATCATTTGTTAAATTGCCGTATTCGACAATTTGCCCAATAAATGGTGAGTTTTAATTTGAATTGCATCGTAACACATGGAAAAAAATAACAAGAAATAACTTAATGATCATATGAGTTTGTTGGATAACGGCGTTGCCAAAATAACTCGGCAGTGATTACGTTATCTGCCAAATAACGAAGTTATTTGGCAGCTTACGTAATCGCTAACAAAAAACTCGAGTAATTTAGAAAGCACAATCGTCGTAAACCACCGGATAACACCGTTATTGTATGCTACGCAGCCAATAAAAGGACTCAGAAGCTGACACATTAAATTTTATAGCCAGACAATGGAAATAACTATGATTCGTAGGGAGTTATCGGCTGAGTTTTAATTTGAATAAACATCGTAACACATGAAAAAAATAAGAAATAATTTCATGATAATATGAATTCATCGGATAGAAATTATTTTACTTACAAGGAACATAAAGCGTATACATAAAAAGAATTAATAAGCTTTTCTTTCTTTTTTGCTTAAAAAAGACAAGCTATGAACATATGTAGTAATTTCAAACCTTTATTTACTGAAATACGCGACTTCATTTTGATTTTTAATAATTTATATTATTTATTAGCCATACAGATATATAACTCGCGTATATATTTTTACGTGTTTTTTTTTTCCTAGAATTTAAAGAGTCCTATCGTAACTATCTTCTAAACATGATAAAATTATGAGATAGTTTGATAAAAAGAATTGTATTTATTATTATTATAACTATTATAACTATGTTTCTTAGTTGTGTGAACTTATAATAGATAATTTTACTTTTATCATATGGAGTTTGTGCTAAGTTGTCAAAATAAGAAGTTTATAAAAGTGTATGGCTTCCGTCTACAGATATATTTAATGAATCTTTATTGAAAAAAGGATGTCTGAAATGAAGTTCTTTCAATGGAATGGCTCTAAATAGAGCTTCATTAACCTTTACAATCGGTTATTCTTGATTCTGAAAAAGCGAATTTTGTGCTACTTTTTGATACATATAGTACACTCGGCCAAGAATTTAAAAGGTTCAAAGTATTATTGTATAAATGGTTAAATTTGCACGTCCATTAAAAGACTTCATTTAGTCAAAGTTACACGATTTTTTTTAATAAAAACCCTTGAAATTTTCTCAGGTTTAAATTATTATCGTTATACGTATTCATATCTATCATCTTAAAACGCAAAAAATTATGCCTCCTAAATTACAAAATTCTTTTTTTAATAATGAATCAGGATTCAACGATTATGAGGAGTACTCTATTTCGTCGGTTCCATTCATGTTTTCTCCAATGTCCTTTATTCCTAATGGTATTCTTTACTGTTAATTATCATAGCGTTATTTCAAATTATTACGTATATTATTCATAACATAATTAACTTTAACATATTTTTATTAATAGACGTTCCCATATTCTCTATAGACTCTATAGATTCTACTGTGATGGAATTATCTGATTCAAATGTTCTCGCTATTAATGTCCAGCCAATCTATTATTTCCCGAATTTCATGAATTATAATCAAAATGAAATGTACCCATACGCAAATGAAGTATTACTTGAGAATTCAAATATGATTGAGCAGTTTTCAACTCCAACATTAGAAAGTAACAATAGTGTAGAATCGAAATCATCGACGGTTAAACAAAATTCACGAATTCAACAACCATTCTCCGAATCACAATCCCCATTAGCAAATGTTTATAATTCAAAATATTCAACTATTAAACCAAGAAAGTATAAATGTGATATCTGTCAAAAATTATTCGTTCGGCCAAGTCAACTAAAAACTCATATGTACACTCACACTGGTATGAAACCGTTCAAATGCACTTTTGAAGGATGTGACCGTTGTTTTTCTGTTGTTAGTAATCTTTATCGTCATCAAAGAATTCACATGAAACCATCTCTTCGGAAAAAATAAATTATATAGTTATAAATATGATTTATGCTAATAATTATCTCATTAATTATCATCACCAACTAGTTTTTATTAAAATATATTAAATATCCTTAATATTTTTTATAAACATATTCAATGTTATATTTAATGTTATTCTTTTCTTATTACGATTCATTATGAATAAAGCCTTAATAACAACATTTAGTGTACACATTAATTGATAAACTAATCAAGAACTTGAATGATAGATAAAAGGAACTATATACAATACTATATTTTTACTTTAGTTGTTATTTTGTAATTTGTAATTAACAGTAAGTGCTACACATGATAATGTGAAAAGTCGTCTGATACCCTTAAATAAAATGAATTATAAATCTACTGCTTGCATCATTTTGTGGATAACTATACATCTTTATTGTGTATACAATTTAGGGTAAATTGACATGATCTGTAAGTTTTAATTTATTGTTGACATGTTGGTGTTCCAATGAGAAACTTCCCTGCTTTAGTCCATAGTTCCATTTAGAATTCTTTTAACATTAAACTTTACTAATTTATAAATATAACTACACGTCTCTTGGTTAGATGACATCTGGATATAACGACTTCATAATAAAATCTTTCTATGATATATCGATATTGAATGATATAATAATTTTATAATAACTATTGATGTGAGAAAAATACTTCATTGCAGCCATTCTCACAAAAAAACAAAAAAAAATGTAACAATTGTACATTGTTATTATTTCTTTATTTAGTATATACTACAGTATCATTTAACGCATATCATTATCTTAATTACTTATTTGGCGCTTTTATTTAGCATTTGATCCATTTATAAAAATTATTCGTATTGCGTACTATATATTGAGGTGGTTACTGATGTGCGATCAAAAAGTATTAATGATTTTTATAGCCTATAAATTTTAACTTGGACAAAAGATGATGCCTATATTATTTTATGCAACAATATATATATATATATATGAGTGCTGCCAAGGAAAAAAGACCGTTCGGACTTTCTAATATATTATAATCTAATATACTTGAAAGTCCGAACGGCCTTTTTCCCTTGGCAGCACACACATATATATAATTAATCCCAACGATTCATTTGATCCAATGGAGGTCATGTACTATTAAAGTTAATTGACTCAGAAAAAATTTAATACAGTATATGCACCACTTGCCATCGTCATGTTTAGAAAAGGGCAAAAATAAATTTTGATGTTCTTGCAACGTTATCGATAAAACCGCAACTAATAAATTATTGTCGGGGATGATGCTGAAATTTGGGGTCTCGATTTGAAATTATAAGCCCTGCTAAACTCCACATATACTTTTTAAATATCAATTCTACACCCAAACCTTACCCTAACCCTATAAGACAAAAACGAAAAAAAGCACCCTCAAAAAATTTAAAATTTCATATCAAAATAGATCAAAATTTCAGGATCATACGATTTCCGACAATTATTATTACAAGTTTATATCATAGTATTGATTACACGATTAAAAGAATTCTCGATATTCAATTAATTTACGAAACAAAAACTTTGGTTATACAAAGTTAATTAGTTATTTTTCATAACTCAGCCAAGTCCATCCATTTTTTTTAAATTTTCAATGCAAACTTTATATTATTTAATATAAATAATTCCGGTTAGGTTTTTGAAAATGCGCTCTATAGCAATAGTGCAAAGTCTTTATAGGATGATAATATCAGATTGTAGCCACAATAGATAGAAAAAAAGAAACAAATACGAATACATTACCGTTTTTTTGCGCCTTTGACCCAATCTTTACTTGTAAAATGTATTGACCTTTAAACACCATTTTCTTTATTTCAATTTCGTAAAAAAAAATTCAAGATTTTTACTAAATACAAATTAAATAAAATCTATAATGGTTATGGTGTTGGCAAATCATACACGTGCTTAGCTGTTGCCTTGACGTAATCTACTTATAATTTGTCCACCTCACCCATTTGCTCCACGGGTTCTTCGAACCCTAAATGAATTTTTCCAAAGATTATGATCAAAGTACAAAACAGAAAATCTATCTGCAGGTAATTTGTAAGGAATCGGTATATTAAAAAGTTCCTTAACACAACATAATAGAGGTCCATGATACAAGAACGAAATTCGTATCTATTAAGTAATAAGAAAATTGAATCTAATTTAAAAGCACCCATTAAATGAAAAAAAAAAACAAATAATACCTTATGCTTGCTTCAAAAAAAATATCAATTTTACATAATTTTTCATACAAGTTTTCATAATCTAACAATAAATGAATGATTATTGTTGATTAGTTGCGCTTCCATTTTTTGCTTTGAATCGCGTCCTATCCGGAATAATTTGTACAAAGCAGACTGAAATTTTTTATAATCATCAACGAAGGACCACCGGAATTTTCTTCATATAATATCTCTTGGATCGTATTGTCGACTTTTAAGAGAACCCAAAAGTCTGGCTTTCTTGGTATTAAATAAAGAAAAGAAACATAAAAAATTAAAAAAAAAGACCTATAGATATTTGCACACATATAGTACAAAGAAATAAAACGGCTGAAGCTAATCTTTTTCATTAACTAAGCCAAAATTGTCATGTCGCCATTTTCTCTTATCCAAATAAAATTTATTAAACAAGTCTTTGAAGACTTATGACGGATTTGTTATGTATTTCTTGGTAATACGAGTCACTTCATCAAACATCGACGAGGGAACCATACGCCGAAATTTTTTTTGCAGTTGAATCAGATCTAGTGATGCCTGACGAAATTATTTTTGCTTTGACAAAATGGTTTCGTCAATGGTTTCGTCAATGATTTCGTCTGACGAAACTTGACGATTTGACGAAATTACTGACGTTTGACGAAATTATTGACGATTGACGAAACTCTTGACGAAATTAATTGACCAATAAAATATATAAATGCAGTAGTCCATCTTTCAATAAGCCCATTTACAACGACCTCTTGATATTCTGAATCTTTAATTTTTTTAAAAAAAAAATCACTGTTATTTCATCATAAAGTTTCGTCAGCTCTTTATCAGACCTATCGGATACATCCGAGTGAATCAAAAAAGTAGAAACTGGGTAGGTATAATTATGAACAAAAAAATTAAGTCCATTTGGGCTAATTTTATTTCTTTTTCAATGACTCTTTAAAGGATAAAATCCCTTTTAATTTTCTTTCATTATTATATAAAATTTGTATTTCGTCACGAGTTTCATAATTTGTCACGAGTTTTTTATTTGTCATTCGTCAATCCAAAATTATCTGACAAATGGTTTCATCATTCGTCATGACAAAGTTTCGTCATTTCGTTAGGCATCATTAGTAGTAACCTTCATGAAATGCGATTCATGTTTCATGGTATAGGATAAACCTATTGGTTTAGAACCGAATAAACAGAATAAACTTTGCAATACTGATAAATATCGTGCTTAAACTGGTCTCGAACTGCTTTGTTAAAAAAAAAAATTTTATTAAGCGAAACGAGAGTATAATATAAAATGTATAAAGTAGTACATATATATGGTGATGGCATTCATCATTTATTTTGGCCATTAATTGTAAAATTTGTCCCTTAAGTTATATGTCACTTTTCATTTTTCAGGCCCTTATATTGATATGTAATTTCCCCTTAATTTTTTAGTTGCGTTTGGACGGTTTCTACTAGAATAATATACTAAAGTATTTATTTATTATTTTTTGGTACCCCTGATCACTAGACGAGTTATCACGTGTGCTTTGCCGTTTCATGTGAGTACACTGTTTTTTATTTACATATATGTGTAAAAATTTAAATGTTTGAATTTTTTGTTACGAATCTATGCCGTACAGAGTTAAGATCATCGTTGACAGCACTTCCATGAATCCAACTTCTACTGTAGTCCCATTTACATTAACGATAATAACCCCATCCTGGCGGCAACTAAGACTAAACCATTGTGTGCATGTTCGTGTTCGATTCGTTTGAATTTCACCACTGGTTTAACAGAACAGGAGAATATCACGTCATCATCATAAAACATGTAACAAAAAATGAAAAAAATATCGAATTAATACTTACTTCCCGTCCTCATATGAATGAGTTCCATTAAGTCGTCGCGAATATAGGATTGATGAAATTTTCTCTATAATTCTGTCTGGTCAGCTGATTGATAGGTGGCATAAAAAGCATTAATCTAAAAAAGATAAAACAATCAATCCAATGATAGGATAAGACTTCGATTTATTTAAATCAATAAATCATAAAATGCTGGTACTCACAAACGTTCATATACATTTTGTATCCATTTTAATTCATAATGTTTTTTATAAGGTCAATGTACATAATTTATTGGTAGGTCGCTTGAGGGATGACCAAGATAGGTAGGTCCAGAATTGGTGCGTAGAACGTATAAAGTATCCGGATATTGAAGGGAGTATAGGAGGAGGGGGTATGTTTAGAGAGTATTTACAGAAAGCGGTATCTTTAAAAATTATATATGGAAGTCTAATACTGCGTAATTATAATGCAACATTAAACATTTCAAATTTTCTTATTTTATAGATTATAAATATTAAAAATTAAAAATAATTTTTACTTGGTTTTTTTCATGTGTTATTAAAAACATCAGACGCGGAACATAAACGTAGTTATAATAATGTATATATCGTATACCATGATTGTCGTTCGTAAGCCCATTTGCATTTGGTGAAGGATGGTCTAATAAAAGATGTGAGATATTAGAAATCAATAATAAGAATAACAAAGATCATGGGTTCCCACAACACAATACATAAACCCGAACCCCTTTACCTTAACAAAATGGGGACCAGGAAAAACCCCATGGGTAATTACTTCTGACCTAACGATTGGGAAAATTAGCCGTACTACAAATCAATCCGCCCATATTCGTCACTATACAAAAAGCAATAACAATAGGGCAATCCCCTGCCCAGGTTGCGAATTAAAAGACCCAACCCTCAAAACGAAAAACTGTTACTTCACGCGTAACCAAAACTTAGTATACACAATACGAGTATCTTCTTGTAAAATCATTCACACAGACCTCAACGATATAAAATCAGCACTTACCACCAAACCCACACAGAACCCGTCCCGAAATCCTAACGACACCCACAAACACATCAGCCACAACATAACGAAACGCACACGCCCACTTACTGCCTTTTCAGACTTCCCAATGGAAACATGGGAAAAACTAACTAAACTTAACAACAAATCCCAACGAACAGAAATCTACATCTTTACTACAACGCACGATAAGGATACTAATCAACCACTCGCAATATGCTCATTCCGAGATTCACTGACCACCTGGGGCTGCACAAACAAACACTGGCCCAGTACTGAAAACGCAGCACTTACCCTATTCGCCTTTATATCTACAAGTTTCTTCCCCGGAACCAACATCTCAGTTTCCTCCAACAACCGTAAATTCATAACCCTAATAGAACAGGCATATAACAATCCACCCTACCGGCTTCTATTCCTAGAAAAAAACCAATATGCTCTAACGCTAATTACCATTAGAGCAATTGTCTCGAATTTAAAACTAGAATTCCAATTTGACCGAGATTTATCCCGTCCTCAGAAAATAGACAACTTCTTAAAATTGGACATTACTCCTCAACATTACCTTCACAATAAATACATTCCTACCCTCTACAACATACCGTGCACCTACAACCTTAAAATAATTTTAAAAGACACCACGAGTCTTACTAATCACGCACAATGGATAAACCAAAACAGAATTAGATACTGGGTTCACAACTACCCAGACATTCAAATTCGAGCTACCCTATCATACCTATCCTTCGAAGAAAAACCACTATCACTATCTACTAATCCAACTTTCTCCCAACTAAAGAATTTTAAAGTTAAATTGCTAGCTAACGAACTCCCTACATTCGAAACACTTCACTATCGAAACCCAACAAAACATCAAGACTTCAGATGCCCACGATGCCGCTCTGCCCCAGAAACAATCGCACATCTAATTTCTTGCCTCTCTAACTCTTCCACTCTAACCTCACTCCTTAAAGATATTATCAAAACCTTGGCCACCGAACTCGAACTAAATCTATACCAACCAACAGACTTCATTGCCGCCTTCAAAAACCTCCATGTGAATAGAAACCTACCTCTTGGATTCATCACAACTGCCACCCTGGCACCATTCATAAGACGTCAAGACAGACTCAAATACGCACCTGCCTTACACCACCTAATAACAAAAATGATCTACCACGAAATTTGGCTGCCCTCTAGGCAACACCGACATGATGTAACAATTCTTCCAATGCCCCCTCCTCTAGATAGACAACTTCACTTCCATAATGAGACTAGCATACCCCACATACCCATTAACAATTACATAGACAAATACATCGCCCGTGGGCGATCCTTCTTATATTCTTTCGAAGACTGAGGTCTAGCGATCTTAGCACAGCTTAGGTCGAGAGTAAATCAGCTCTTACCCCTATTTCCCTAAAATTCTCTTTTGATGTATACGATGTATAATCCTATAAATTGAATTAATAAAGAATTAGAGGATAGACCTCGTTGTATAAAAAAAAAAAAAAAAAAAAGATCATGGGTGATTTTTTAGTTTGCAATATCTCGTGATCTAGTAATCAAAATCGAATGATTTTGGTATCATTCGATTAGTCTCGATGAGACAATTTGAATGGAATTAAAATTGATAGGTATATCACGAGATATTGCCCATAAAAGTTACCTGCGTCATAATACCCTCTTTTATTTTTTGGGGTATTTATAAATTCGCACACCGATTACGTCACGCATGGCGACCATCATATCGATTTTATCTTCCCATTTCTTTGATTTGCATGCTTCTGGTAGCCCACCAGAACGTAGCCCAATAACAGCTTCGAACCCATCTCGTTGTTCTAGTGTTGTTTTAAACGCATGAAGATCTTCAAGGCGAAGTTGGAAAAATTTAAACTTTAATGTCTGTCCGTCTGTACATTTTAAATAATTTGATTGGTTAGATTTATTTAAGATCAGTCATGTGCAATAAACAACTATAAACAATAACGCGTTTTTGAAATAAACGCGTAAGTGAAGTTCTTTTTTATTGGTTATCATATCAGATGATCGTCATCAAATTTGATTGGCCAATATATCTTAAGTAACGATTAATATTTTCATATGTATCGTTATCATTAGTGAATAAGACTATTTGTTACGTATAATGTATAATGCTGTATACCTGTTATAAAACTTTCTTACATTATAATTCGAATTAGTTTTGACATATGTACTAGTACAATCCCATTAATTAATCATTTATCACTTTAACAATCGAAATGATGTTTTATTTACTTTAAACTTCAACATGAACACCTGGGGAATACTTAACTATCACGAAATTTATTATTATTATAGCCAATATCTGATATGTATTTGCACCCCTCCTCTACATTATATGTATATTCACATGTTCATATCTACAATAAATTATTTAGTCTTTCCGAATTATGAACCATCACAAATGACCTAAACATATAGCGTAAAAAAAGACAAAAGTTCTCGGTAAGTACAAAAAGTATAAAAAAAGAGAAAATATCAAAAATAATATGTACGGTAATATTTGAGCTATAGTAAGAATTATATACATAATTTATAATTTTATACGTATGTCTGTATACCTTTATACATTCAACTCGTGTCTTATAGAAGGACACATAAACTGGGATCACTAAGAGATCAGCAGGAGATCAGTGAGATCTCACTTCACAAAACATAAACTATATGACCAAGTTTTACAGAGAATGGCCAATTTTTTAAGTGTGCCATCATATGACATACCCCTCCTTTATATGATTTTTAATATATAAAATCAAGTGTAATACTCATGCATAATATAAATTCAGTCATGCTAAACACGTACCAATAAATATTTATATGTGCTAGAAGCCTATACTTGATATAATTTCTATGTTTCTAAACTTTAAAGTATCATAATTTTTATAAAAGCATTTTAAAAACCTTGCCAGTGACTTTGCTCTTTATAATAAGTTTTTAAAAATAGTCTCTATAAAAGTTTGATGCATTTTAAAGTTATACTATTTTTATTGTCAAGTATAGGCTTTCAGCACAAAAATAACGCATATAAATGTTTCTAATATTTACATTAAATATGGTCTATTTATTATATACAGTACCAATGTATCTTTTTTAAAAACAAAATTTCAGAAATTATTAATTATTTTGATATTTAAATGTACTGAATTATTGATTGTAAATACAAAATAATTAACTAATTGCTAGTGCAGCACAATCAGTTTTTATAATAATTTTAAATAATTGTAAATATTTTCATTTAATAAATATTGTTGTTTTTTTAAAAAAAAATTGGAACAACATTGCAAGATAGTTAAAACAAATATAGCACAATAGTTAAAATAAATATCACAAGATTAGAATTGGGGGCATGGCATTAAAGGGCATGTCTAGATTGGTTAGCAAATACTTCTCCTAAAGGTAGATAAGTACTGGCTATGTTGTATAACTGGTCCAAGTGAGAACTACTCCTATACCTCAGCAAGCTAGCCTTACTTCTCCTATATAACATAGCTAATTCCAACTAGATTTTGTAATACATTTCTATACTACTTCCAACTTCTTGTAGAGCAGTTGGTGTTCTACTATTGGTTAAGCCAGAGAGCTTTGTTTTGTACTTCTCACCAGGTAGTTCATCAGTTAGAATTAATTTATAAAAATTTGTGAATTATAAGATTTTACTAATTAATTCTAGCTTTATGCACAAGTAAACTTGTAAAAGACTAAAAAAAATAACTTTAATATACTGTTAGCAAATTTTTTTATTAAGTAAATCAATTTTAATTAATAAGACAATTTCATTTATTGTTATAAGTTCAACTTAACTTTAAATTTTTACAAAAATCAAATGATTTATTATTAATTAATTTTTATAAAATATGTTTTGTGACAAAAGAATCTATTATAATACTAGTAAGCTTTTTAAAAATGACCATTGTCAAAAAATTATTTGATTTTTATAAAATTTTAAAAATAAGTAGAGTTTAATAGCAATCAAAATTTCTTAAAATAAAGATCAATTTACTTAATAAAAAAGCTACTATTAGCATATTACAATTAGATTTTATTAAAACTTAAAATTAAAAATTTTATTTTTTTTGTTGTGTTAGTACTCAACATGTTATTGGCTAATTATACGGTGTGACAGACACTATCATATTATAATCATATGATTAAATTAATCTTCATATGTTTAGAAATAAGTGTTCTTGCTATGCTTCAAACATTTTTTTTTTTTTAAAAAAAGAGAGGTCTATCCTCTATTTCTTTATTAATGATTTTGCAAATAATTACATATATGATTACATGTAGGGATTTGCTAATCTATAGGGAAGTAGAGGTAAGAGCTAGTTTACTCTCGACCAATTCTTTACTAGAATGGTCGTAGACCTCTAGCTTTCGAGTAATTTGTGTAGGGATAAGTGTCCTAGTGTTATAGAGAGTTGAATTTTTTTTGGATATATAGGGGAGTAAGGGGTTTAGTTGGTGTCAAAGTTGGTGTCGTAAGCGGTGATGGGCAGGGAACTGCTTCATTATGTCGTGACATTCGGGAGGGAAGCCAAATTTTTTTGTATATGAATTCCATTATGGTGTGATGGATCAGAGGTACGTGTATTGTTTGAAGAAGTTTGGTGTTGAAGGGTGCCAAAGTCAGGTTGGTGATGAAGCCTATGGGGAGTTGTTGTTGTATGTGGAGGTGTGTATATGAGTTGATGAATCCGTCTACGTTGTATAGGGGTAATTAGAGTTTAGTAGCGATCTTGATGAGAATTCTCTTAAGTTCTGTATTAAAATTGAAAGGGTTACTGATGCAAGTTAGTAGGTGTGGTACATCTTCTGAGGCTGAGTAACATCTTGGGCATAGGTGATTTGGATATTTCAATTGATTTCAGAGGTAGAAAAGAAGGTGGGTCAGGAGTTCTTCAGCCAGTAGTTTCACCTTGAAGTTTTTTAGGTTGGATGCGGAGGGGTTGGTGTATAGGCCTTTTGGTTTGTCATTGTATGAGAGAGAGTCCAAGGTGTGGTCCCAATGGATTTTAGCATAGGTTAGGTATTGGTCCCATAAGGATATCCTCTGTTGATTATGCCATTTTAAGTCGTTTGTAATCTGATGGAGTTGTTTCAATATTGTTTTTATAGGTTGTATACAGGAAGTGTCCATTAATAGTAGGGTGTATCTGTTGTAAATGAATTTGTGTGGTGTTAAGTCTAGCGGGAAGGGTGAGGGTGAATTATCAATTATTAGATCTTTATCAAAGATCACGGTGACTTCTCTATCAATGAGTAGTGAGAATAGTGTTCGTAATATAAAGGGGAAGGGAGTTCCGTCTAGTTTTTGTTGTTTGAAGTGTTGGAGGTTGGTTATGTGTTCGATTGTTTGTAGCAGTAATGTGTTGTTGGTAGTAATATTTATTTTTGGCGTGGAGTCTATTGTTGTGATGATGAAGGTCAGGAGTGAAATTAATGTGTTCATTTTGGATGGCCAGTGTAGGTTGTAGCAGTGTAGAGGGTCTTTTCTAGTATTTATTTTGCATATTGCCGTATGTTTTTTTATTTCAGTTATTTTTTCTATTCTGGTAAATAGCTGTATAGATATTTTCTTTTTTTTAAAGTTTGTAGATGTTAATGATTTCTATAGGGAGGTTGGAGGGTTTTCGAATAATGGTAAAGGTCTTGGTAGTATTGGTTCGGGTTGTATATTATGGGGTGTTGGGAGTGTGTTGGATGATAGTGCCCTATGAATATCAGTTAGGTCAGCGTATATTATACGTTTACAGCTGACTAGAATGTTATATATCCGGTGATTATTTAGTGTGATATAGCAGTGTTTCGTTTTGTTTTTTCTGTCTTTGAACTTGCAACCTGTGCATGGTTCTAGTTGGCCTAATAAGTTCGAGTAGATGTAGTGTTTCCCTTTATAATTGGTTGAGTAGGGGTTGAATATTCTGGCGATTTGTTTGTCTCTCGTGATCATCCATCCTTTATTAACTGGGGTCCACGGTGGAGTTGTAAAAGGGTTAGGGTTTACTAATTTAAAGGAGGGTACTGTCGTAGATGTGATGAGTTCGTGTATTTGGTAGAACCATTTTGGGGTCCTCCCTCTAATAATCTTTTTTATATTGTGTTGGAAGTTTTGCTAGTTTAGGAACCTGTCATTTTTCCAGTTTATTAACTGCTCTATACAACTTATATTGTGTTCATTAAGTTTCTCTTTATAATATGTTCCTTTAGAGTGGTTTGATAGTATGTTGTTGATGGTGGTTTCTATTATGTTTGATGTGGTAGGCCAATTATTTAGGAGTCAGACTAGTTTTAGATATAGTTTATATAGTGCGAGTACGGCTTGTGCGGTGTATGTACGGAATTGTGATGTAGGAAAGACGGGTTCTTCTTCTAAGATTAAAACATTTGATATAGTAGAGTCTTGTAGTTGTTGTATTCTGAGTTTTAGGTATGATTTGTCGAAGTGGTGGTGGTTTAATCCCTTGATTAGAGTGGAGGTTAAGGTTGAGAGTTGAGCTTGTTCTAGGTCGCGTAGGGCATATATTCCAGTACAGAAGAGAAATGAGTTAGACACTCCTCTTGCTAGTTTCCCTTTCTGTTTTATGGTGTTGAGGTAAGTTCTTTTTATGGTATTCATTTGTGTGGGATTTAAATATGAAGAAAGAAGTCGATATTGTAAGCGGGGGGTGATGACGTGATTGATTATATATATCGCTTGTTTTTCTGTGATTTTGGCAAATTTTATTTTCTTTAAGTTGGTAGTAATTTCATGGATAATTAATTTTTGAATATGGGTATGTTTTCCGTTAGCTGTATACCAGGCTCCAAGATATTTTAAGGGGGTATTGTGTGGTAGAGCCGTTATTTCGGTATTGTTGAAGGTAATTGAAGGATGTGAGGGTGTATGTAGTGAATTTATGATGAGGAATGATTTTTCGGGGTTGACTCGAATGTTGTTGAGCTTGTAACAACTAGTTGCAGTAGTTAGTATATTTATTAGTGTTTTCTTATCAGGAGCGACCCACAGGGAGTCATCCATATAGGCCATGATTGAGGTATTAATTTCCTTTGGTGGGGAGGTAGGGATTGTACTGGTGTAGCCGATATAGCGTTGCTGTATGGTAGAGATTAGAGGGTCGTAGTATATTTTCCAGAGGAGAGGGAGAAAGTCTCTCCTTGGTCGATACCATCTTGAACTGGATATGGTTCTGTGAATCCTAGGTTAGTAATTACACGGTTAGTTCGGTGTGAGAGAAGGTAGGTTAAAAGTTCTATTATTGGTAAAGGGATTTTTATTCGATGTAGAGCCTTTTTTAAAGTTGCTATGTTGACGGAGTCAAAGGCCTTGGACATATCTTGCGATAATGCCCAGATTTCTTTTCCGTTTGTATTGGCATCTTTGATCATTTGTGTGAGTTGCGTGACTGGCTGTACTGTGAACTGGTGGGGGAATGCTACAAAGTTCATAGGGGAGAGGACTTTATAGCGCATTATTACTGTGGTTAATCTGTTGTTTAAGATCTTTGTAAATAGTTTCTGCGTATAGTCTATTAAAGTTATCGGCCTCGTAGTACTCAGGTCATAATTGTATTTTTTCTTTTTTGAGATAGGCCATATGTTTGCTTGTAACCAGTGGTTGGGTGCACAGTTGAGTTTTAGGCAGTTATTAAGGATGTCGAGAAGTATTTCCAGGGCTGAGGTGGGGAGGTTTTGCAGGATCTCATTTGAGATGGGTATGGGACCAGTTGCTTTATTCTTTGGGGTTTGCGATATGGTTTGTTAGAGTTCATCTATAGTAATAGGTTTAGTGACAGGTTCGTAAATTGTGGGGTCGATCTTTTTTATGGGATGATAAATTTCTTCCCATTCTGCTTGCCAGTCTATATTTTGAGGATTAGCTTTGGTCCATAGTTTAAAGTGTCTCCTGATGTGTTCTTTGATTTCTGTTTTTTCTGTTATGACTTGGTCGGAGAAAATAATTTTATCAGTTTTAACTGGCTCGGATCTTCGTTGTAGGATGCTGTCCAGCATTCGACTAGTGTTGTTCTTAAAGTCATCGTAATGCCTGTTTATGTAGAAGTTTATACTTTATTTTGTTCTTGGAGTTTTTCTAGATTTCTAGCTGCCCATATGGTGTGTTTAATTTGTTTGAGATTAATGATAGTTTGTGTGAGTGTAGAAGTAATATCTGCTGGAGTGAGGAGTTCAATGTCTAGCGCAGCTAGTTTGGCGGCTTTTGTTAAGAATTCATTGCAAGGGTTTATCATGTCGACTGTAGAAGGAGATGATGCATTTGTTAGTCTTCTAAGGCATTTATTTATAGATTTTAATGCGAGATGGAGGTGAGTAGTCTTCAAGGAAAAGGCGTAAAAGGGTTTTGGAGATTTAAATGAGAAGGGTATTTGGTTGTTGATTATTTGTTTTATCTTGGTGGCCCATTTGTTCCATGTCTTATTTAATGTAGTTATGTTCTATGTTTCTTCGGCGGTGACGTTCCAGTCGCAGTTGTCTACTTCTGAGGTGAAGTCCTCCCAGTTCTCTTTGGTCATCTTTTTGTAGTGGTATATCTTCCTCTTTTTTTTTTTGTTTCTAATAGTTTTTTGTTTTGAGATATCTATGTTCCAAGATGTAGTAATGATTCGGTAATCGCTATCTGTGATGTAAGTGGTGTCAATTAATTCTATTTTTTCCATATCTAAGAGGATTTCTGAGTTGCACCATATGTCGTCAATCTGACTAGTTGTATTAGGGCCAATCCAGGTGGGGTCCGTTATATTGTGGAACGAAAGTAGGCTAGTAGCGTTGGCGGAGTTGAGGTTTTGGAAGAGTTGGAACTTCTTGTCTCTGTTTTGGTTCGCATTGAAATCCCCGAGGATGATAATGTTCCAGTTCTTGTTCTTTGCTTCTAGAAACCAAGCGAAGACTTTTTCTTGGGTTTTTTTGTATAACTCCGGATGGTTTGCTTGTGATGGTATGTAAGTGGAGATAATGCGAGTTTTGTTAGAAGGAAAGTAGAAATCAATATAGATTGCAGACCCTGGTAGGGTTCTGATGTCATGTATGTATGGTTGTAGTTCGTTGTAAACCATAATTGTGGTACCTAGGCTTGTGTCTCTCTGTTGGGGGTATATGGTATGAAGTTTGAGGAGTATATGTGGTATAGAGGGTTGGAGAGATTTTTTGCTTTGTTGTCAGTGAGTTTAGTTTCAGTAATGGCTATGATATGGAGGTTCGATTTAGCACAGTATTCAATCCAGTTTTGTATTTTAAGTGGTTGTGACATTTCGCGGATATTATGGGTAGAGATTTTAATATTGTTGTTAATTCCATCAAGTTTTATAATGCTTCTTTTAGGTTCTGACAGTTGTGCCGGTAGTTGTGTATCATCTTCTTTTTCAGACATCATCGTAATCATAGAGGTTCCAATCTGGTTTTGGCTGGTCGAGTAGTTGGAATAAGTATGATAGAGTAGCTCTGAAGTCGAATTTTTCACAGAGTAAGTCAATAGTAGGAATGACCTTTTCGTAGTCGGATATCGGTAGGTCGATGGATAAGGTGGGTAGTGTTTTTTCAATAGTTTTCTTGAGGGTTTCAAGATCATTTGGTAGTATCGGTCTTTTGTTGGGGTTCACAGGTTGGTTTCGTTCTTTTACAGGAATTTTTAACCAGGATTGTGGGAGTTGTTGGAAGAAATAGAATTTTCGCAGCTTTCTTGCAGTAATGACTAGTTCCTTGGAGCTTGTGATAGGTATATTAAGTTCTATTTCTTTGATTTTCCTGAAGTCCCAAGGGAGTTCAGGCTTGTTTGTGAAGTTGATTTCAGTATAAGCGCTAGATAGTGGTTCTGAAATGTGGTATTCATCTATTACTTCTGAAATAAAGTTTTTACAGTGGTATGGTCCATTAGTAGGAAGGTGTATTCGCCTTTTAATTTTAGATCTGCTGGTTCTTTTGGCAGACGTTTTTTCTGACGGAGATAGTCATTGGGCAGTCTCTTGAAACGGTAGTATTCCTTTAAGATGTCTATATGTTGTTTGAAATCTGACTTATTTTTAGCAGCAAAGGGAAATAAGTGTCGGATCTTAATGTTTAATTTTTGTAGAGTAACTGGAAGTTGTGGCTTCACTTCTGCTACCGGTAGTGAGAAATATGAAGCCAGAAGTTCTTTAAAGGTGTAATAATTGCGCAATTCCCTACAATATTCTGGGAGGGATCGGAGGTCGGCGTATTCTGTGATAGGGAAGTGGTTGGTTATCTCAGAGGTCAAGTCTGCAGGGTAGGATGGGAGTGGCATGCGTGTGTGTTTAAAGTATGCCTCAGGGAGTTGTTGAAATGAGAAGATCAATCGGAGCGTGCTAACTATCTAGCGAGTATCATAACGGTCGATAATTGGTAATTGGAAAGAAAATATGGAACAGATATTTTTGTCAATGTCATCCGGCTGTTCAGGAAGAGGGACGATAGTTTCACCGAGTATATTTTTCGCTATTGTACGTGCAGTTGTAAAGTCAATGTGTTTTTCTATTTTTCCAAAGCCCCATAAATAGAAAATCCAGCTAGTAATCTCATAGCCATTTAAGTCTATGAAGTCTAGGTTCTTTAGATAGTCGATTGCAATTTTTTGTCGTAGGCCAAAGAATATTTGGTCTTATTGGTTTGTTGGTTATCGGTATGTTGTGTAATCTTTTATATCGATCTATAGCTTTGTTCAGTAGTGTAGAAAATTCTATTTGATAGGGGGCTTGGGCTGAGGCTATTCGAGTAAAGGAGCGGAAGAAAGCTGTGTATTTGTGGCGTAGTTTTGCATCAATAGCAGTCAGAATTTGGATATTGGTCGGATTTGTATTTAATTTATGTCTAATAAAAGCTGTAAGGTTTTCTTTTGACTGCAGAATTTCCATGATTTTGTCTGTGTGCTAGGTCTCTTCGTCGAAATTGTCAACTCTCAAGTTTTGACATATCTCTTTTAGTTTTTTCTCTACTTGGTCTTTCTATTTGTATAAAATTCCTTGTCGAGGGGCTTTATTACGGATGGTGGTGCTTCTGCCGAATGCGATTGCACTGTAGGTGGGTTTCGGAGATAAGGTAGCTCGATGTGTTTGTTGTGATGATTCCGGTTCTGATTCTATTGTGTTGTCTGACGTAATTTCCATTTCGGTATTCTCTTGCTTGTTTGCCATGTTTTCAGATAGTGAGTATATTTTAGGCTCAGTGGTGTCAAAGTCAAAGAAATTGGCTTCTGTAAGTACTGGATGGCATTGGTCGTTCGTCTGGGGAGTTAGGTCGGAAGGAACTGCATCAGATCCGGTACTCAGGTCCGGTACTTGTAGTGTTGAGGTCAGCTGATTGGTCTGTTGATTTGTCGTGCTGGTCCCGTGATCTACATAAGGGTTGTCGTAGGAAAATGTTATGGGTGCTAATGTGGGTCCTGAGAAGATTTTGTAGTTTGTTGTGATCGGGAGGTCCGCTAACGTCATAGTTGAAATATTCGGGGTCTCAGTAGATTTTCCCAAGTTTTCTATATTTGTTTCGCTGCTATTATCTAGGAAGGGTATCCTAGGTGTTTTAGTCGAAAGGGTAGCAGTGGATTTTATTTTTTTTGTAGTATGGTCTTTGTCGTTATCATCTATATCCATAGCAGTATGAGGAGTGGCACAGATATGCATGTCTGTACTTCCATGTTCATAGTCTTGTGTTGCCGACATAGTCGGCAACAATTTTGTTGAAAAAAGTGCTGTACAAGCGGTTTGGGTCCTTCTACGCTTGATTTTGTAGTCCGGAAATGGTGACAGTAGCTAGTGCTATTATTTACTTAACCTTAATTATGTTTGTGTACGAAAAAGTGCTCTTTGCTATAGTAATTTTGTTGTTTATATGATTTTCAGGGGTGTACGGGAAAGAGTTCCTTATTGACCTATGCTTCAAACAATTATTAAAAATATTGATATAATATTAATCAATTATAACTTTTTGTATTAAGTATACTTGTTTAGCTATATAAAATTAGCATATTTTGTCTTGCTTTCTTTAAAATTTGAAAAAAGAATGCTTAATTATAAAATTTTTATCAAAAATTTAAAATTAAGCATTTGCTTTAAATTTTAAAATAGATAAAATAAAATATACCAAAATAATGTATTTTTTGGTACTGAGCTAGTTTATTTAGAACAAAAAGTTAGAATTTTTTATAAAATTTAGAGAATTATAGAAATTTGTATAATTTTATTAATAAAATTATTAAAAATATTATCCCTTAAACTGTATAGCGTACATATTTGTACACTAAAATTTTTAAAGCCTTATTGCATAAAATTTTATTAGGCTTTTACCCCTACTTTATAAGCTAAAATAAAAGCATGTCACATGTTAAATGCTATATAATTCCTATTTCATAAATTTTCTTTTATAATTTTTAAAAAATTAGTAATCTAATGTGGATCGTAATAGGATCGTAATAGGACTTTGAAAGTCCAAATTTAATACTAAAAAAGGAACCTGCACATAACACTTATCAAAATTCTTCCCAATTGTCACGCACAGGTTTTTTCATAATACAACATTAAAGTCGATTATAGATACTTTATAACAACTTTATATAATTGGTTTTTGAGACAATGATATAGAGATATGGTGGCCCAAAGTTTGGTTCGCAAAGCATACTTCATAGCTATCAGCTAAAGTTTTATTTGATATTTAGACCATACGAAGTGTTCTACACTGTGACTATGGAGTGTGCTATGTAACTTGAGTTTATGAAAGTCACCATAACCAATAGAATAGAGTTTTTATTAAAAAAATTTTTTTAGAGCTTAATTTTCTTTTAAAAATTTTAGCGTACAAATATGTACGCTAAAATATACGGTTTAAGGGATACAGTTATTCCTCTATATAGTCACCCTCTATATAATTATATCATATGTAATTACATTTATGTTTAGGCCAAACTGTAATTTAATTTATAAGAAAAAACCCTATATAAACACAGCCTCCTAATAAGCATATTTTTAAAAAATCTACTATGTGCCCAACTGTGTGATTTTTTTTTTTTTTTTTTTTTTAAAAAGAGAGGTCTATCCTCTAATTCTTTATTAAGATTTTGTAGATTATATATATATGATTACATGTAGGAATTACTAATCTAAAGGGAAGTAGAGATAAGAGCTAGGGTTTACTCTCGGCCTTATTCTTTACTAGAATGGCCGTAGACCTCTAGTTTTTGGAAAGGATGTTGTTGATANCTCTAATTCTTTATTAAGATTTTGTAGATTATATATATATGATTACATGTAGGAATTACTAATCTAAATGGAAGTAGAGATAAGAACTAGGATTTACTCTCGGCCTTATTCTTTACTAGAATGGCCATAGACCTCTAGTTTTTGGAAAGGATGTTGTTGATAGAAAAGTTATTAGTGAGAATGAATTTGTCGATTTTTTGTTTAATAAAGAGTGGTGTGGGTGGGAGGGTTTTGATCATGGTTGGTGGTGTTAATGGGGGGAGAAGGGATTGCCTCTGAATGTCGGGACATTCTGGAGGGTATCCAAATCTCTTTGTATATGAATTCCGCTATTCTGTGGTGTAGTAGTGGGGAGAGTTTCTTTTTGTGGTGTCGAGACTTGAAAGGGGTGAGAGTACGTTCTGTTATGATACCGATAGGAATGTTCTTGTTGATGTGTAGAAATGTATAGTTAGAGATAAACTCTTCGGGATTTTCGAGTGGTAGTTTCTTTTCTTCTGCTATTTTAATTAGGATTCTTCTGAGTTCTGTATTGAAAGTAAAGTGGTTGGAAACACAGGTTAGTAGATGGGAGTAGTCTTCTGAGGTGGAGTAACATCTAGGACAAAAGTGGTTTGGATATTTGTTGGGGTTACACAGGTGTAAGAGAAGGTGAGTAAGGAGTTCTTCGGCTATTAATTTGATTTTGAAGTTCTTGATGTTGGATAGAGCGGGGTTAGTGTAGAGTGCTTTAGGTTTATCGTTGAAGATCAGTGTTTCGAGGGTGAGATCCCAGTCAATATTGTTCACGTGAGATTCCCATATCCAGATTCTTTGTTGGTTATGCCAAAGAATGTCGTTCGTTATTTTGTGTATTCCTTTTAGTAATGTTTTGATCGGTTGAATTGTGGGTATATCGTTAATTAGTTCGTAAATCGGTTAGACAGGAATTTTTGGGGAGTGATGTCGAGAGGATATGGGGAAGTGGGTCCGAGATTTTGAGGTTTGGGTTATATGAAATTTCCAGTTTCCTTTCCATTAGTATTGATATTAGTGTGCGTTGTAAGTGTGGGAAGTCTGATAGGTCAAGTTTTAGATGTGAGGTGCGATGTATATCTATTGTGTGTTCTACAAGGTTTTTGAATGATAGGTTATTGGTTGTTATATCCAATTTGGCTGTATTGTCTATCGTAGTGGAAATGAAGGTAAGTAGTGTTAGTAGTGCATTTGTTTTGGATGGCCAGTATGTATTGAAGATGCTAATTGTGGATCTGCTATGTTGTAATATGCAAGAGGCTATTATTTTTTTGTCGTCAGTCTGGTTGTTGTTTTTGTTGATTGCGATGTTCATCGAGATTGATTTTTTCTTGAAATTGGAGGATACGAGTGATTCCCATTTTTCTATAGGTGGTTTTTGGAATGCTAAGAGGGGTCTGGGTAATGATTCGTCAAGTAAGGTAGCTTGGATTGAAGGGGAGGGGTGTCGAAGGCTGTATATTATATCACTAATATTTGCGTGTATGTGGAGTTTACAGTCTATTTGGAGGTTGTGTATGAAGCGTTTATCATCAGTAAAGTAGCAGCGGGAGGTTCTTAGTTTTTTGTTTTTTAGTTCACATCTGGGACAGGGTTTGAAAGATTTCATATTACTAGAAGTATTGTAATGTCTGGTTTTTAGTGTATTAGTATTGGTATTTTGGTTAGAAATTTTTGCGATTTCTCCACTAGAGGTAATTATTCATCCTTTCTTATCAGGGGTCCATTTGGGGAAGCTGAAGGGTTGAATTTTGTGATGTTGAGTGTGGAAGTTGCATGAGAGGTAATGAGATCTTGTATGAGTCAGAACCATTTCGGGATTCTGCCTCGAGGGATTTTCTTAATATTGTGGTGAAAGTTGTTCCATTCTATTAGTTTTTGGTTTCTAAAGTCCATGAATTGCTCAATGCAGGAAATCCCGTGTGAGTTCAGGGTTTCTTTTAAGTATGTGCATTTGTGGTGGGACATGAGTATTGGGTTGATCGAGGTGCCTAGTAGGTTAGTTGTGATGGGCCAGTTGTTTAGTGGTTTTAGGAATTTTATATTGAGTTTGTGTATTGCCCAAAGGGCTTGACAGGTATATGTGAGATATTGTGAATGTGAAAGGGCAGGCCATTCTTCCAGAATGGATTCATTAGTATGCGCCGAGTTTTGAATTTGTTGGAGTCTTATCTTAAGATAGGACTTGTCAAAATCTGGGTGGTTTAAGCCTTTTTGGAGGTTAGAGGTAAGGATGGATAGTTGTGCTTGCGATATGTCTGTGAGTGCGTAAATGTTTGTACAGTGTAAAAAGGAGTTTGGTAAGCTTCTAGCAATTTTCGCTTTCTGTCGTACGATCTTGATTATTAATTGGTTAATCAGTTTTAGCTGTGAAGGATTTAGGTAAAAGGAGAGGATACGGTATTGAAAGCGAGGTAGGATGACATGATTGTATATGTAGATGGCTTGTTTTTCAGTTATGCGTGCAAGTTGGAGTTTTTTCAAGTTCGTGGTAATTTCAGCCATAATTAATTTTTGTATGTGTGTGTGTGTTTTTCTTGTTGTAAATCATGCACCTAAGTATTTCAAGGGGGTGTTGAGTGGTAGAGTGGTGATTATCATATTGTCAAAGTTGATGTTGGATGTTGGGGTTGAGAAATTGGAGATTAAGAATGATTTTGTGGGGTTGACTTTGATGTTATTAAGCTTGTAAAAGCTTGAGGCAGTAGACAAGATGTCCATTAGGGTTTGTTTATTGGGGCAATCCAAAGGGAGTCATCCATGTAAGCCATGATGGAGGTGTGGATTGATTTGGGGGGCTGGGATGGAATTGTAGATGAATAGCCGTGGAAGCGTTTATTTATGGTAGCGATAAGTGGATCGTAGTATATTTTCCATAGTAGCAGTGAGAAAGTTTCGCTCTGGTCAATTCCATCTAGTACAGCGTATGGTGGGGTGAAGCCTCGTTCTGTAATTACTTAATTTGTGCGATTGGTTAATAGATGAGTGAGGAGGTCAATTATGTTTTGAGGGATCTTAATTCTGTGGAGAGCGTTCCCCAGTGTATTGACATTGACAGAGTCAAATGCCTTGGACATGTCCTGGGAGAGGGTCCAGATTTCTTTGTTATTAGTAATAGTATCCTCCAAAATATGTGTTAGTTGAGATACCGGTTGGATAGTCGATTGGAAGGGGAATGCGGCAAAGTTCATTGGTGATAATATTTCATAGCGCATTATGATTTTGGTCATTCGGTTGTTTAGTATTTTAGTAAAAATTTTTCTAGTATGGTCAATGAGAGTGATGGGTCTAGTGGTATTGAGGTCGTAGTTATATTTGGGTTTTTTGGGTATGAGCTATACATTTGCTCGGAGCTATTGTTTCGGGGTACGGTTTAGTTTTAGACAGCTGTTGAAGATCTTTTGAAGTATCTTTATTGCAACAACAGGGAGATGTTGTAGGATTTCGTTTGAAATTGCTGTAGGTCCAGTAGCCTTATTTTTAGGTGTGCTGTCGATTGTGGATTGGATTTCATCAAGAGAGATGGGTAGAGTTAGTGGTTCATATATGGAGGGGTCTATGCTCGCTAAGGGGAGATAGGCTTTTTCCCAGTCCTTTTTTAATTCTTCGTTGGGCAGATTGGCTTTAGTCCAGTTCTCGAAGTGTGTGCGTATGTGTTTCAGGACTTCTTGTTTTTCGGTTAGTATTTGGTTAGAGAGAATTATTCTATCTGTTCTGACTGGATCTGATCTTCGTTTTAAGATACTGTCTAACATTCTAGAAGTGTTATCTTTGAAGTTATTGTAGCGACGATTGACATAGAAGTTTATTTTATCGTTTTGTTCTTGTAGTTTTTCTAAGTTGTGGGCAGTCCAAATAGTATGTTTAGTTTGCTTAAGTTGTTGGATCGTTTGTGGGAGGAGAGAGTCTAGGTCAACTGGTGTGAGAGGAGTGATTTCCATGTTTGAAAGTTCAGCTGCTGTGGAAAGTAATTTATTACATCGGTCAAGCGATTTAGGTGAGGGTTGTGTAGTCAGGAGTCTAAGACATTTGTTCATTGATTTTAGTGCAAGGTGTAAGTGGGTGGCTTTAAGGGATAGAGCATAGAAGTTCTTAGGAGTTGTGAAGGTGAAGGGGATAAGTTTATTCATCATATTCTTGACCAGTGCAGTCCAGATGTTCCAGCATCTGTCTAATTCTTTTGCATCCTATTCTGTTTCCTGCTATGGTAGTTCTTGTTTGATTCTTTTATCAATTTCTGCTGCAAATTCATCCCAGTCTTTTATAGTCATTTTCGTATACTGATATATTTTTCGTTTGCGTTTTTTGTTTCGATAATTTTTTTGTTTTGTTATGTTGATGTGCCATGTGGTGGAGATAATGTTATGATCACTTCCAGTGATGTAACTGGCGTCAGTGATTGTGGGGTTATCCATGTTCGTGATTATATCGGAGTTACACCATAAGTCGTCGATTTGACTCGTTGAGTTGGGTCCTTTCCATGTAGGTGTTGTAATGTCATAAAATGATAATAGGCTGGTGGCGTTGGCAGAGTTTAGGTTGTTGAAGAGCGGGAATTTCTTGTCTCTAAACTGATTTGCGTTTAGGTCTCCTAGTAAAATTATATTCCAGTTCCTGTTCTTTGCTTCTAGAAACCAGGTGAAGATTTTTTCTTGAGTGTGTTTGTTGAGGTGGGGATGGTTTGAACTTGATGGTAAATAGGTAGAGATGATGCGGGTTTTGTTGGCGGGGAAGTAGAAGTCTATGTATATGGCAGTGCCGGGTAGGGTGCGGATGTCATGAATGTACGGTTGTAGCTGGTTACAGATCATTAGTGCTGTGCCAAGACTGGAGTCCTTTTGCTTGGCTGTGTATGGTTCAAAGTTGGAAGAATAAAAAAAGTATAAGGGGTTAGTGAGGTTTAGGGTACGTGAGTCCGTGAGTTTGGTTTCTGTTAGGGATATGATGTGTAGGTTGGATTCGGCACAGTATTCGATCCAACTTTGTGCTTTTTCTAGTCTTGTCAGTCCTCTGATGTTATGTGTAGCAATGTTTATTCCGTCCTCAATTAGGAATGTTGATTCATTTGTGATAGTGAGTGGTAGAGTGTGGTCGGGTGTTGGTTCATTTGATATAATTTGTGATAGATTAGTGTCGAGCAGTTGCGCAAGTGTTTGGGTTTCAATAGTTTCCCTAGACATCATCATAATCGTATAAGTTCCATTCGGGTTTCGGACAGTCGAGTAGTTCGAATAAGTAAGGTGGAGTAGTACAGAAGTCGAAGTATTCACGGAGTATGTCTACTGTAGTGATCACTTTCTCATAGTTAGTAATTGGTAGGTCGATAGATAAATCAGGTATTGTATCAGCAATTGATTCCTTGAGTAAATGGAGGTCAGCAGGTAATTTTGGTTTGTTATTAAGAGATTGGTGTTGTTCCTTTTTGGGGATTCTAATCCATGTTTGTGGTATTTGACGGAAGAAGTAGAATTTTCGTAGTTTCCTAGCAGTCGCTACCAATTCTCTAGGGTCTGTGATAGGTATATTCAGTTTAATTTGTTGGATTTTTCTGAAGTCCCATGGGAGTTCGGGTTTCTTCGTGAAATTAATTTCTGAGTACTCAGTCGGGAGTGGTTCGGGAATGTAGTATTCGTCTTCCATTTCGGCAATGAATTTTTGTACTGTAGGCAGGTCTGTGAGGGGAAAAGAGTATTTGTTTAGTTTTAGTTCTGATGGCTTTTTCGGCAAGCAACGCCTTTGACGAATATAGTCATTTGGAATTCTTTTAAAGTAATAGTATTCTTTTAAGATTTCAATATGTCATTTGAATTCAGTTTCATTCTTGGCTACAAAGGAGAACAGGTGTCAGATTTCTTTTTTTAGTTCTTGTGGGGTTACTAGAAGATGAGGTTTGGTCTCGACTGCAGGTAAGTCAAAATATGAGGGTGGTAATTCTTTGAATATGTAATATTTGCGCAATTCCCTACAGTATTCTGAGAGGGAGCGAAGTTCATCGTAATCGGTAATTGGGAAGTGGTTAGTTATTTCAGAGGTTAAGTCTGCAGGGTAGGCGGGTAACGGTATGCGTGTGTGCAAAAAGTAAGATTCCGGAAGGCGTTGGAATGAAAAAATTAGTCGGAGTGTGCTGACTATTTGTCGCGTATTATGGTGATCATCTATTGGTAATTGGAAGGGTAGAATCGTACAAATATCTTCAGGAATATCTTCTGGTTTGTCAGGAAGGGGAGTAATTGCTTCATTAATAACGCTATTTATTGTTGCACGGGCTACCCCGAAGTCGACATGTTTCTCTAGTTTGCCAAAGCCCCACAAGTAAAACAACTAGCTAGTAATTTCGTGGCCATTTAATTCAAGAAAGTCTAAAATTTTCAAGTAGTCAATTGCAATCTTTTGACGGAGGCCGAAAAAAATTTGGTCACGGTTGGTTTTGTTGGTCATGGGTATATTATGTAGTCTTTTGTATCGGTCTGTAGCCTTGCTCAAGAGAGCGGTAAATTCGATTTGGTGGGGGGCTTGGGCTGCAGTTGTCCTGGTAAAAGAACAAAAGAATGCAGTATCCTTATAGTGAATTTTTGCATTAATAGCTGTGAGAATCCGGATGTCGGTTGGTATAGTGTCCAGTTTGTATCTCGTAAATTCCATGAGATTCTCCTTTGAATGTAGGATCTTTGTGATTTTATCTATGTTCCAGATTTCTTCATTGAAGTTATCAAGCCTCTGGGCTTGCTTTTGATTTCGTAATTCGTTTTGCACTTGTTCTTTCCATTCGTTTAAGCTTCCTCTGTCGACTTTCCAGTTAGTAGAAGAAACTTTTTTTCCTGATGCTACCGCGCTGTAGGTGAGCCTAGGGGTTGTATTTGGTTCTAGTTGTATGTTATTGGCCTTTGAAGGTGTCATTTCTAGGTGGTCCGATTCAATAGTAGAATCTGAAACAATCTCCATGTCTATGTCCTGTTGTTTATTCGTAGGGTCAGCCGGTGGGCATCGTTTATTGATTTCAACGGTATCGATATCGAAGTCGAAGAAGTCTTTTTCGGTGAACACATGTTGAGATGGGTTGTTCTGTGAGGTTGTTGAGGTCGTTAGGTCGATTGAGGTATTTGATTCCGGTTGTTGGCTCGGGGCCTGTGTTTCTACAGTCAGTTGATCGGTTTGGGTTGTTGTTGTGGCCTCATGACACACATAGGGGTTATCGTGGGAAAATGTAATGGGTACTGATGCGGGTCCTGAGAAATTTGTAGGGTTTGTTTTAATCGGCAGGTGA
Organism: Gigaspora rosea; assembly: GCA_003550325.1. Classification (NCBI taxonomy): domain Eukaryota; kingdom Fungi; phylum Glomeromycota; class Glomeromycetes; order Diversisporales; family Gigasporaceae; genus Gigaspora; species Gigaspora rosea. The sequence continues at coordinate 92,496 of QKWP01001958.1, forward strand.
GCTGACGTCATAGGTGAATTTTTCGGGGTCAACACAGATTCCCCAGAAACATCCGAATTTTCTTTGATACTTTTATTGGGGAGAGGGGTTCCTGGCCATACTGCAACAGGTGGTGAAGTCTCAGCTTTAGATTTTTTTGTTGCTTGTTCCGTGTTGTAGTTGTCTATTTCCATAAATGTACGGTTATCGTCCTCTTTTTGAGTGTCCATGTTGGTGATACTAGAATCTTGTGTTGCCGACATAGTCGGCAACGGTTTTAAAGCAGGAGAAAGTGTACAGGTGGTTCGACTTCGACTTCGCTTTATATTGGACATTGTGAAGGGAAGCCCAGACAATTTCTGTCTAGTTAATACTTAATTAAGCTTAGTTATTATGCGAAGGATGCTCTTTTCTGCCAATGAAATTTTTTGTTTGTTGTGTTTTGCGATTTTCAGGGGTGTACGGGAAGGAGTTTTTTTTGATATTTTTTTTTTTTGCCCAACTGTGTGATTATATAAGAAATAACTGTAATATATTAAAATTTTATGAATTGATCATAATTTCATGCACTAAGTAAACTTGTTTAGCACCAAAAAATATATTAAATCAGTAAATTTATTTTATATTTTTTAAAATTTGATAAAAAAACTTAATTTTGAAAATTTTATTAAAAATTTAAAATCAAGCATTTTTGCTTCAAATTTTAAGATAAACAAGATAAATATGTCAATTCGATATAATTTTTGGTGATAACCAAGTTTATTTAGTATTGAACATATAATTAATTAGAAATATTAAGTATTATAATATTTTTAATAATTTTATTAAAGGTAGAGGGTATGTCGATCATTTTTCATATAATTTTCATAATACAAGAGAAAATGATATGTTATAAAAAATACGCCTCTGATAAAAAATTTTTAAGATTACAATTAACTCTTGTCAAAATTTCGTGGCATGTAAATTAAACCTCTATATAGTAGGGAAATTTTTAGAAGCAATTTCATTTTAAAAAAATATACTTGTATATGCAGTAAAACTTTTTTGGGTTAACCTAAAATTTTTTGGATTACCGGTACCCTGAAAGTTCACTTGAAATTTTTGGGTAGTAATTTATTCTATCGGGCTTTTAGAACAAATATCTTACCCAATCTTTTTTTTTTTTTATCAATGTTTACCTTTAGGAAAATTTCTGGTTATCACTTTTGAGTAAGCAGACTATAGATTCAATAAATTGAATGTTGTTTTTTTGACTTTTTTTTTTTTTGCTATCATTTTCATTTTATTTGGTTTATTCTATAGAATGGCTCTTGGACAGAATCCAAGATCTAGTAAGCTATGCTAAATAGAGTCAAGCCAGAGAAAATCAATCGCCAAATTTGAAGTTTATCTTAGAACAATGCCTTTGGTTTTGGTAACAGTAATTTGGGTCTTGGCCTCGTAGTAATATAAACAGTACCATTCCAAAATATAGTTAAGGTTTGGGTTAAAGTTAAAGTTAGGGTTGGTTCGTAGGTTTACTTCTTTTAGCCTTTCTTTGCAGTTAGCTTTCATTTCACTTTTCTGCTATTTTTTTTGTTATTAGTAGTAGCATTTGGTTTTTGGTATAGCATTTAGAAAATTTTTATTTGTATAAGCAGAATAGTATAGTATAAAAATTCAAATAAAAAAAAAACTTTTTTATTAGCCCATATAAAGTTAATTAATTGTTTTTTATTACTGTAAATACTTTTGAATGGGTTTTTAATAAAAATTTTTATATATTTTTGATATTTATAACGATAGTTCCTGATTACTATATCAAGATCACAGGAGGATCAATTTGACTGTATATGATTTATATGATTAAACAGAAACTTCGTTTCTGTTAGTTCTTTTTTTTTTTTTTTGTGTTAAAGTTCCCGCTTTGGGTGAGAGTTTATTTAATTAAGCCTGTGGATCAATGGCGCCTCTTTGGGCGCACCCACAATTGAGTTACATTGAATGAGAGTACAACTAGCCACACGTACAACTTTTGGTTGTCTAATTTAAGTAGTTCGCCCGAAGGTTCTACACTAGTTGCCATTCCTACAACCCAACTAGGGGATTGCCTATTTAAACCCTCTGGTCCAACGCTTCGCATGTCAATCCTACTTGTGATCACCAGTATAGCTCTCCGATACATTAGTCAGTCGAAGACAGTCCCGGATGCTACCTACATCCCCTTAGGACTAATTTATCCTCGCAGGTAAACTTGGTAGAGCAGTCCCTGTCCCACACAGGTATTACCTACACTTTGGTAACTTACGCACTCACTGAGGCAAGCAACTTGCAGTCAGGGATACCTAACCGCTACCATTACCTACTTCTGCCCTTGTAAGGTTCACACCGACCCCGGTACCCACCATTACTTTCCTACTGGCCATTACCGGGTGCCCCAAACTTCCAAACCAGTTGGCCCGGAAGGGTTGTTCTACCCAGCATTAAATGCTACTATGGTTTTTCTTCCCCTGGTACCTAATTCCAGAACATAGGTCCTTTTTCTCCGGTATGACTCCGGCGGCCAGGTTGGTGGACCCTCTTCTCCAAAGGTCATATTGTTCAGTTCTTCAGCTCCGGTTTCCGATATTCCGGTTCTGGTAGCGCCATCAAAGATCGTTGCTACCTCCTTACTCGGGACTTTCCAAATGGGTTTCCATTTCCCCGGTTCCTTGGATTTGTCTGTGTCACCAGACACAACTTCGCCCGAAAGCTCCCATTCGAGATAGTAACCAAGGACTACAGGTAATATACCCAACCGATCGACAGGAAACGGTTACCGTAACACAGGTCTATTTTTCCAAAGTGTCGCCAGTGGGATTTGAACCCTAGACCTGCCACTTGGAGGGTGACAACTTACCAACTTCCCTAAGTCGCCACACCCGTGTTTCTGTTAGTTCTTAACAAATCAGAATATTATTATTATTATTAATTAATTAATTTTGATTAATCGAAATGATTGAGTATTATCTCAATCACTAGCAATTATATCAAGGAACAAATTTTTTAAATTTATAATACTATATATATCGTTATGAGAAATTTTGAGCTATAATATTTTATTTTTACTAGTTATTTATTTTTATTAAGAAATTTATTTATTACAAATAATAACTAATATTACTATTAAATTACATATAACTAAATACTACACCAGCTACTAGATGGTTCGATTAGACCTCTATGATGACAATTTTTCTAGTTTCATTCTATTTCAAATATAGTTCACCATACTTCGGGTTCTACACTACAGAACTGTTTTAAAGAATAAACTCCAATGAAAAAAAATCAGTAAGCAAAAAATTGAAAAAAAGCTAATGTATTATTTACTAAATTTAGTATGACCCGACTAAAGATGCTACTCAAAATATACGGACCTCTACTAGAGTTTTTCTGGCTTCACTTTATTCAGACATAGTTTATTATCCTTCAGGTTTCATGTTACAAAACTGTTCTAAAGAATAAATTTTGATAAAAAAAACAGTAAAATAGATCAAAAAAAAAAAAAATTTAAAAGAAACAATGTACTGTACCAATTACAGAATTTACACCCAGCCAAAGGTGCCATTTAAAGTAACTTGCACATTAAAGCCACCACGAGCCTTTACCAGAGTTTTCTTTGGCTTCACTCTATTCAGTATAGTTAACCATTTTAGATTCTACCAAGAGTCGTCCTAAAGAAACTCCAATAAAAGAATAATTACAACAGCAGCAAAAAGAAAAAAAAAAGCTAAAAAAACAAAAACACAACAAACAACATATCATTTGTTGGATCTATAGCCTACTCAACTAAATGAGTCTTTCTAAATTAAATGCTAGTAAAAGAAAAAAGAAAAAAAAAGCTTAAAAAAGTGTCAAAAAAAAAAAAGTTATACATATCATAGAAAATTCTATTGGGTTTGATTTCTACATGCATTATACAAAAAAAAATTACCATTGATTTCATATTAGAAATGATTAACATACCCTCTACCCTTAATAAAGTTATACAAATTTCTACGATTCTTTAAATTTTACTAATTCTTTCTAACTTTTTGCAATAACAAATAAGTAAACCTCTTTAATACCAAAAAATATATCAATTTAGTATATTGTATTTATTTTTTTAAAAATTTGAAACAAAAATATTTATTTTAAATTTTTAATAAAAATATTTAAAATCAAGTATCATTTCTTTAAATTTTAAAAAAAATAAGATAAAATATACTAATTTGATATATTTTTTAATGCTAAACAAGTTTACTTAGTATAATAAATTATAATTAATTAATACAATTTTTAAGCAATATAATATTTTTAATTATTTTATTAATAAAATTATACAAAATACTAAGATTTTTTAAAATTTACTAATTGATTCTTATTTTTTATTCTAAAGAAACTTGTTTAGTATCAAAAATATATATATATATAGACTCAAACTAGTTTGCAAATTTTGAACCAGACTCAAGATTACTAAAAGTTTAAAATGCAAAAATTTGAATTTGGTCTAATAGTCAAATTCAAACTCAAACAAAAGTTTGGTTTAGTTCAGATTCATAGGAGCACTAGATATAAGTAATAGCCCAGATAAACAACTCAGATATCAAATATTAGTACTTTGATAGTCTAACTATATAGCTTGGATATCAAAAAAAAATATAAATATAGATAATGCTAAAAACTAACTATATATTATATAAACAGCAAGGCAAGATTCTATATATATTTTTTGTAGTTGTTTTTTATTTTTGCACCAGGTGATCAAGTGATAATTTTATAATTTATTATATTTTTAGATATACAAAATTTTTATAAAAAAGTATTAACTATATGATTAAAACTAGAACTACAATTTATATCTATACTAGTAATTAAGCTGCTACAGCTAAGCCAGTTAGCTAGCTAAGCTAGCTAATGTAATATAACTACAGTACCAGTGTTGTTACTAGCCTTAAGTCCAATAAAAAATCACTAGCCCTAGCTCTCATGTCCAATTGGACATATGGCTAATTGACAAATGGCTAATTAACCTTAGTT
>QKWP01001959.1:4585-23115 GCA_003550325.1 Gigaspora rosea
TCTGATATTTTATCTAACTTTAAATCTACTATACAGTTGAAGTCACCTAAAATTACTATATGCGTTCGAATGTTCCGTTTGTCGTATATGTTTGTGATCTCATTTAATACCTTGTCCATTTTGCTTCCATTATTTGGGGGAATATAGAGTGCAATTATAACTAGCTCCATATTTCTGAAATAAAGCCTTGCTACCATCATAAATTCACTGATTCTGTCTATGCCACCAAGGTACTTCTCCCAATTATGTTTAATACCTATCGCCAGTGTTGTTACTTGGACGTGTCCATACTATGTTTTTTGTCCAATATCCAAGATTGTCCAAAATTGTCCAAGCCTATGTCCCATGTTTAACTAATCAATAAAGTAATTTAAAAAAATATATAATTATATATTTTTTTAGGTGCTGGACTCATTGGTGAAAAAATTAAAATAGATTATCTTAATAAAATTTTAAGTAATTTTAATTTGAAAAAATGTCCAAAATGTCCAAAAAATGTCCAAGTGACAACACTGCCTATCGCTACCCCTAGACCCTTTTTCTTGTCTATCAATATATCTGACCAAAAAAAATTTGAAGTTTTCGACTTTCTTCCCTACAAAAAACCTTTCTTTCTTATCCATATTTGTTTCAGTTACTGCAATTATATCGAATGCATTTTCTTCCAACCACTGACTTAGTGTTTCAAATTTTTGCTGATTCGTTTTTAATCCATTAATATTGTGACAACCTATTTTCAGAGTTATTTCCTTTTGCAGTAACTTTCCCCTATTTACAGTAGCACCAGGAATCCTGCTCGATGAACCAACTGGTTCATCTACTGCCATATATACAACTGGTGTGCCCGTTAGGAGTGCGATAGCAGACTAGACTGACTCCTTTCAATGTTCTCAAGTCTGCTAGTAATGTTCAACAGAAGCTTCTTAATTTCATCCATTTCAGGTTCGTGAGTCTTTCCTTCTAACACGGTACTTGTTAATTTTCCTTTCGTATAAGGATTCTCTTTAGATGCCTCGATTGTTTCAGTTCTTGCTCTCGTCATTACAACCTCTATCTCTTTCGAAAATTCTTGTTTGCTTCTATTTGGCGCATCTTTTTGGAAATTTTTGTATGTAATTTCCACCTTCCTTTGAGTAGTTTCATACATGGGCTCCAGCTCCCATTGAAGCTTAGTATTAAAGTAAAAGGCTTTAGATGAAACTGCCTTCTCCATTTCTTGTCTATTTATAAATTCTACAACTGCAACTCCTTTTCTATTACCATTTCTATTATTGAAGATATGAACTGTTTTTGCACCTACGCGGCGAACTTGTCTTAGCAGCAAAACCTCCTTTGTATTCTTTGGAACATCTTTTAGCCTAGCATGGTGTGTTCTTCTTTCTTCCAATATTGAATTATCACTTGTACCTGGTGTGAATCTTGCTAAACTTCCATTAATTAATAGGAGGGACCACAAATTTTTAACTATCTCCTCGTACTTTCTTTCATCCATCTCAATGGTAAGCTCAGCTCTGGTTCAGTTGTTTCTTCCATACTTGATCTGAACTTCCCGAACTTTACCAATATTCTTAACTATTGTGGTTACATGTCTATTGCTTATCCTATTTGGCAAGTCCCGCAAAGTAAATTTCCTTACATCTCTGTGTTCACTTCTTTTTATATAAACCTCATCTACTATGCTAGTTTGCTTACAATTAGTTTCTATTTTATTACTAGGAATTTCTTGCAATGTCTCTTTTTCCTTAATCACTTTAGATTCCTTCGTCACAAGGAATTCCTTTTGAGGTATACGTAAATCTGCATCTTGTTCGAAGCTAACCGACTGTTCATTCTTTACTTCATTATTCGTAGGTTCCTTATCTATCTTTTTCCCTTTTTCCTTTATTTTACCTAAAGATCCTTCTTCCGAAATGCTTGTTTTTCTCTCTTCTGACTCGACCGGAGTGACAAAAGTATTTTCTTGCTTGAAAGTTTCGATGAACAATTTAATTATATCCTCTAGCTCACAATTCTCATAATCCAGTATGCCTGTTTCTGAGATTGTGAGTACTAATTTTTTACTAAAGCTTTCTCCTAACTTTGGCTTTATAAACTCTGAGATTAAAGCTGGCCGTTTAGGTTCCTCTTCTATCACTGAAATCCGGCGCTGTTCCACTTGTATATTTCTGTTGCTGTTCTTACAATAAAAACAGTTTCTGGGTAAGCTATTCCCAGAAAGTTTGCTACCTCTTTATCATTTTGTGAAACAAAAGGCTGCACATTCTTTAGTTCATCCGAGACTTCTATATCTGCCTTCTTGAATAAGTTCTTAAAATGCTCCAGATGTTGTTCCATGATTATCTACTTTATATCTAATCTAGTGTTTGAATAGTCACGTGTGTGTTTGGCTGTGTTTAACAGGTATTCTATTTTAGGCTAAATTTTTGCTTTTTCTTATTAATTCTATTGCTTCTAGAAGGGTGTTACGTATTTGTACGTATTTGTTTATATCTACACGTTCTAATCTTTTTTTGGCTGATCTTAACTTGTTGTTTATTTGTTTAATCTGTATTTGGCCACGCGTCTTTGTTTACCCTTGTTTGTTTTGACAGTGATCTGCAGTACAGGGTCAACGGCAATTCCCCAAAATTTTCCTTCTACAAGTTCACAAGTAATTTTCTGTTTCTTTGATTATTAGCCCTATTTATCCTTGTCGGATTTTCTTTTCGCCATAATAGAGTCTGAATAAAATTCTTTTCCTTTCTTTTCTTCTTAAGCTGCTTGATGTACTTTGCTATACAGACTTAGCCGTTTTAGTACCAATTTCTTTAGCTCCGGAATTGGTTGTGAGGATCAGCAGGAAGAGTTTAAAATTACTTTAGGCTAAAAATTGTAATTTTATCTTTGTATATTATTTTATAGCTATATAGTAATTTATTACCGTAGTAAAATTTTAGCAATATACAGGTTTGCTGCAAGCTTTCACAGGTCAAAATAAGACAAATCGGGTCCAAATCGGTATCACAAAATCCTGATTTGAACCAGATATTTGGCACAAATAGGACACCATTAGGTTACAACTCAGATTCATATTGGTATTCAAGACATATAGGGTGTGGTCAATTAAAACAGCCATTTTTACAATTTTTTGAAAAACGAGTTTTTATTAGATTCATATAAATTTTGATATGATTGACATTTTTCAATTATAAATGAAAGTCGATATGCATAATAAAAAATCACAATAATGTAAATGAAAAATTACATAAAGCTGCGTAGAGCCAGCACATCACGAGGTTACCTGATAGTCACATGTTATCTTTAGCCAATCAAAATCGCGAATTTGATTAATCCCGGATCAGTCCGAAAATCAAAACAAATGATTAAACTCAATTATCTCAAAATAAGATATATGTAAAAATTGGATGTTTTAATTAACCACACTTCATATTGGCAAACTGATAGCTCAATAGGTAAATTAATAGAGCTATTAGATAAAATTTCAATAGCCCTATCGATTTATTTATTGAGCTATCAGTTTGCTAATATGCCTTAAATGCTAATATGAACCTGAATTGTATCCTAATAGTGTCCTATTTGCGGCAAATATTTGGTTCAAATCAGATTCATATCAGGATTTTGTAATACCAATTTGAACCTGATTAGTCTTATTTCGACCTGTGTTTATAGGATCATCTATATAGTTACCAACTATTGTTTAATGTAATCAAAGTTTGTTAATATATTTTAATACAATTTCAATAGAGCAATGATTTTAAAATAAAATATTAGAAACAAATTAACACTTAATATATCACTAATATTTATTTAGTTGTATAGTTTCTAATTTAGGTTTATTTAATCTGTAATAATAAAGACAGAATTGCTAAAGTTAAAAAAAATAAATATATATCTTGTACTCTGCAATATGCATATATATTATACTCTATTTTGATTGGCTAAATTTGTAGATCTTTATTTTTAAAAAAATAAACAAATTATTGTTAAAACTTTTAGATTAGGATTAGATTAGAAGTTTTTTAAAAAATTTTTAAAATTTTTTGTATTTATATACAAAATTTTGTGCTGAACAAATTTACTTAATAAAAGTAAAAAGGCTATTTTAATAAAATTTAAAGATATTTGCAATTTTTATTTTTTTAACTTATTTTTTAAAAATTTTTCTAAATTTTATTAAGACAATCTTTCTTATTCAACTAAGTAAGCATGTCAGCACTAAATTTTGTATATAGGCACAAAAATTTTAAGACTTTTTTTAAATTTTATAGACTAATTTTTATTATAGTGAATATATATACACATTACACCTATACAAGCATATTAAACTTCAAAAAAAATATATTATACTTTAATTTGATTAATTAAAATTTCAAATAATTATTTTTAAAAAAATAAACTTCTGTCAAAATTTTTTAAATTAAGTGTTAGTCTAAAAATTCTTAAAAAAAAATTTAAAATTTTTTTTATATTTATATATAAAATTTTGTACTGTTTGCTTTGTAAAAGTAAAAAATTGTCTTAATAAAAAATAAAAATAAAACAAATATATTATATATCTTTAAATTTTATTTCTACTAAATAAACTTGTTAACAAAATTTTGTATACAAGCACAAAAAATTTAGTCAATCAAATTAGATTGTGATATATAAGCAAATTACAAAGTGCAAAATGTGTACTATATTTATTTATTCTATATTTTATATATATATACGTATTATATCAGATATACTATAGTGTATATTTAATATATACGTAGCTAGTATATGTGTACTTATAACTAAAAAATTTGGCAGCCATATGACCAAAATTGATAATTATAATTATACACTATATATACTATATAAATAATATTACTTTTGGTTCAGCCAATTAAATTATTTACTAATATATAATAGAATTTAAAATTTAAGCATACCACTGCCAAATAGTGTAAGTTTTTCTATAACGAAGTATGATGCTGAACACCATTGGTGTGTTTTAGTAAACTCGTTACTTTATTCCTCTTAAAATGGAAGCTTTTTATAAATTAGAATTCTTTAATTAATTGTTTGAGTACCTGTATATAGTAGTGTACACACGTATCACGTGAATATGTAAAAATATTTTCGTGTAGCCTAAATCTTATCACGAGATAAAGACAATGCCCGAAGTACCGTGTATAATTGTGGTTCGATAAAGTTCTAAAGAAATTCATAAATTTAACAGAATTTTTTTTTGATTTTTTTCTAATTTACATGGATAAATATCAGGTATGTTTTTTTTTCTTCCCCTTATACATATTGATTTAATAATTTTCAGCGTTAGAACTCCATTTATACTCGATATTTCCACTTATTTACAGAAAATTGAAAAGCTGGGAGAAGGTTTGTATAACACGTCTGCCAACACATTTTCATTTAATTGCAAATCTATATGCTAACGGTGTGTTTTCGTTCATATTATGGTTAAGGAACATATGGAATTGTGTATAAGGCACAAAATAAGGATACAAATGAGGTGGTTGCTTTGAAGCGTATAAGACTGGATAATGAGGAGGAAGGGGTAAATTGAATATTTATTTTTATTTCTGATCAAGTTTACCTATATCATCATAAATTGACAAATCGAATCGATTTAAGGTTCCGTGTACTGCCATTCGTGAGATATCATTACTAAAAGAATTGAAACACGCAAACATAGTAAGGTAGATAGATATAGGTTTTATTGATAACTCTTTCATTGAGTATTTTTCGTGTGTGCGAATTAATTGAGTCATTTTACAAAAAAGACTTTATGATGTCTTACATACGGAGAAAAAATTGACACTAGTATTTGAATATTTGGATTCGGATTTAAAGAAATTTTTAGATACTTACGGAGGTGATCTAGACGTACCAACAATCAAGGTACTAATATATTAATAGGTTTTTTCTTTTATTCAATTTATTATAACTGCATCTTCTATTAAATTATATTATTTACGTAACAGCAATTAATGTACCAACTTTTGAAAGGAATCGCTTTTTGTCATGAGCATCGAGTCTTGCATAGGGTAACTACAGATTAGAGATTACTATTTTTTATATTCATTATCCTACTATAAACATAATAATTATTGAGTTAAAACTGATAGGACCTCAAGCCACAAAATTTATTAATCAACAAGGTAGGCCTTTTTTGCGCCCTTTTTTTTTTTTCTTTTTGTAAAAATCGATTCTAAGTGGATATATTATCAAATTAGAAATGCGAGTTGAAATTGGCTGATTTTGGTCTTGCGCGTGCTTTTGGGATTCCAGTACGAAGTTATTCACATGAGGTAGAATAATTATTCTAGAGTTACGCCAAGCCTAAATTTATTCTGATTCAGAAAAAAACTTTATAGGTAGTAACGTTATGGTATCGTGCGCCAGATGTTTTGATGGGATCAAGGCAGTATTCCACATCTATCGACGTGTGGTCGGCTGGGTGTATATTTGCAGGTATATTAGAAAATATTTTGCAAATTTAGCAAATTTATCTACTTTTGGCAAAATTTTTACTATTATTATTTGTATTTAGAAATGGCTTCTGGTAGACCGTTGTTCCCAGGAGGTTCTATTAAAGACCAGTTATTAAGAATATTTAAATATCCTTTTATTTTATATGAAAAATTTTCCGATCTCTTGTTTCAGAATTTTATGCAGAATCCTTGACTACTTTGCACAGTTCTAGGAACCCCAACAGAAGAAACATGGCCAAGGGTTTCGCAGTTGCCAGATTACAAGGTATATGTCTATCTTCGTTTCAACATATAAGACATATTTGCAATATATCAATTATTTTATGATTGTCTTTTTTATGCATAGAATGATTTTGCCATTTATTCTCGGATGCCACTGGAGACACTTCTTCCAAAGCTAGATGCTCATGGCATTGATCTGTTAAGTGTGAGTTGGTTCATTTCATTGTTTTTGGCCGAAAACACCATATTTAAATATGAATATTGTCCTGATCTAAAATTTGTTCAAATTGCTGCAGAAATTAATAGAATATCAGCCTGAAAAGCGCATAAGTGCTGAAGATGCATTGAAACATCCGTATTTTGAAGAAATTCGCAAAAAGGAAACGTCACAACAGTCTTCTGTGTAAATTAATAATAATTTTATGTATCTGTGATCTTCTTTATTACCATTTTTGGCTAGTGTCTGTATAGTACCATAATATAAGTGGTATAATTTAATATCTATATAAAATAAACAGAAATTACAATACCGAAGATTTGACGGTGTGAAGAAATCTTGATTGTACTTTATATCTTAGGGTAATTTAATATTACTGTAAGTAGCCACACGGCGTATCATCTACGCATTAAAGTCATTATTCATAAAATTTACAAAAGAATGGGGTTTTGCTTTTTTTTAAAGAACATTTATCTTTATATCCATTAGGTTTAGTGCTGAGTAATATTAATTTTTTTAGCTATTAAATATACTTAGTTAATAAATAAAAATAATTTTAGCTTTCTTCATATAGTTATCCGCATTGGTCTAGTGGCTAGGATCTCCCGCTCTCATTACGGAGTCCCGGGAAGGCCGGGGTTCAATTCCCCGATGCGGAATTCGTAGTTTTTTTTTTTTTTTTTTCTCCGATGCATAATGGTTATACATAAAAGAATGTTTGTTTATTCTTGTGCAGCGAGATTTGATAATCTGCTTTACGTTAACTACAATGGTAGAACTTGAGATTTGATAATCTGCTTTACGTTAACTACAACAGTACAATGGTAGATTAAAATTTATATATTAGTTAATACCTGTCAATTTTCTTTTTTTTTAAAAAAAATGGATACTAATAATTCAAAAAATAACCTAGCGTCGATTGTTCTTGCTTCGAATTTAAATGAAAATCGAAAAAATATATATCCGTTCTGGTTTGGAGGCACGTAGAATTACCGTATTATTTTAGAAAAAAAATTCGACCTCTAATTCTCTTTTAATAACCATTTGAAACAGGAGCGGCAGCATGTACTGCATGCTTAGTCAGCCACCCCCTGGATTTAACCAAAGTTCGCATGCAAACAACAACGGGAGTAAACAGAGGAACTCTTAGAACTGCAATTGATATAATAAAATATGAAAAATTCCCGGGAATATATAATGGACTTTCTGCTAGTATTTTGAGGCAAATTACATATTCCACAATGAGATTCGGAGTTTATGACAAATTAAAGATGATGCTAAGCAATAATGGAGGTTAGTATTCTTAAGAGAATTCTAATTAAAGAACATTAATATATTCTATTATACTGTAATATGCTTAATTATTTATATAGTTAATGAACATGATTATCATTTATAAGACTAATATTTTTGTGACATTGATAATAATTTTTAGAAAACCTCTCATTTGTAAAAAAAGTGATTTGTGCGGCAGTATCAGGGAGCATCGGTGGAGCATTTGGAAATCCAGCAGACCTTGTAATGGTCCGCATGCAAAATGATGCAAAGCTACCATTAGAATTACGACGTAATTATAAGAATGCGTTTGATGGCCTTTATCAAATTATTAAAAAGGAAGGATTGAAGGGTCTTACTCGAGGTATGGGACCAAACGTGAATCGAGCCATCTTTATGAATTCATCACAATTAGCATCGTATGAACAATTTAAACAAATGTTACTGGAAACTCGATTATTTCATGATAATGTGGTCACTCATTTCACTTCTAGTTTTTTGGCGGTACGTTTATTAATAAACAATATATTTTTTTATAAACCATTGAGTAATTTCTATTTATTATTATTAAAATTAATTTTAGGGTTTCGTAGCCACAACTATATGTTCACCAATTGATGTTGTTAAAACTCGTACCATGAACTCAACTGGGACAAAGGTTCATATTTCTTCTTTCTTAATGTGGCGAAAATTGGCCAAAAATATTATAGCTTATTGCAATTCAATGGCTATTACAAATTTCAGTTTTGGCCAATTTATTAACATCAGCTGCCACATTTCTGCATTTACTTACAGAAATTACTGTGATCAGCAAATTCCATGTATAATAAGGGGAATTGGGATTCTACAAATATATGATTGGTCAAGAAATTAATAGTATAATTTTTAGCCAATCATAGGCATTTTCAAAGATTCATGATTCCCAAAATTCGAAATGAAAATCAGATTTAGGTTAACGTATTATTATTATTTTTAACAGCAAGGCGTTATGATCATGTTTACTTCGATAATTCGTAACGAAGGACCTCACGCATTATTCAAAGGTTGGGTACCGGCTTTTGTGCGGTTAACACCACAAACTGTTGTGACATTTATGGTTTTAGAACAGATAAAAAAGTTTTATGATAGGCGAATTGATTTAAGAATAAAAGCTGCTACAACTCATGATTGGAAGTAACATTAATGTGAATAATGGTGTGTGTTGTGACGCTTTTTTCTTTACGAAAAGAAGGTACGTTCGGTATATAAATATAATCAGTATTTTTATAGTCGCAAGCATCAGAATTTTTTTTTTTTTTGTGATAATTTAGTTTATTGGCTTCCCTTATTAATTTAAAGGGTATGTACTTAACAGGTCACTCTTATTCACACCAAAAATTTTACAAATTGATTTTCTGGTAAATTATTAAATATATTGGACATTAATTTACTATATATAATAATCAAAGATACTTTGCGTAATAATACACAGCCAGGTAGCTGCATAAAAAACCAAATACGGGTATTTGGCTAATTTTGTACCAAAAAGGGCAGACCCGCGCCTTAATATTATATGGGAAAGTGAACCTAATAAAGGTGATCTGTTAAAGTATCGTCATGAATTAATAATGAATAAACCTAAATTATCCGTTGGTTGACCATATATAGATACTTACAATGTACAGGCCCCAACAAGCTATTAGAAACAGAAGAACTAGTGCTTGCCGTTATCTGCATTTGGATACTAGATGTCTCGTTTACTGTATCACTCGAAGATAAACAAGGTTTGTTATCTTCTGACTCTTTAACTATGTCGTTAGGGTCGACTGAAGGTAACCAAAATACCTATAAAATAATTATTTTTTATAATTAATGACAATTGGCTCCGTAGCTAATAAATTAATTCAAAGAATAAGAAAAAAAAAATTTTTTCTTTTAATATTTCCAGTGAATATATAAAATATGTGATAATATTTTTAAATTCATATAAAATAGATTAAATTTTTTATGATTAGTGAATAAAATATTCGCGTTTTTTTTACTGTATTGAAAATATAAAAAATTAATATCAAAAAAAAAAATATATATATATATATAAGTTATTATCACTACAGAAATCTCACGAATACTTTATTCCTAATTGTAATCATTATTATTTTTTTTAAATTATGAATATTATTCAAATATAATTAACCTACTAAATCAGTGCATGCACTAATCATCAATAATTTTGTTGGATTAAATCTCGTGACTTGCGTTGGTCTAACATGATGATTTAATGTGTAGATAGGCCGAAGATCAATGTTTTCAGATGGAGTGTTGGATGAATCGATGGATTTTGTCGTGTCCCAAATTATTAAAAGACCATCTCGAGAGCCTTTATTAATCGATAAGATCGTGTTAGATGAAAAATTTTACACGAAAATAAAAATCAAAGCAATAAATACAATAACAATACCAGATATTACATATTGACCATCGGGAGTAAAACTTGTCTCTTCACCTCCCAGGCAAGCCGAAGCATTATCTAGCCCTACATGACCAATTAATCGTTGTTTTAATTGACCATTAAAAGCATCGACTAAATAATGAACATCGCCAGATGTAGTTATCAATATTTTTTGTCCATCATTACTAAACTTTAATCCAGTCCATTCAGGAGGACTTGACAGGCCATTTGAATCTACATATTTATCATCGATTTGAAATGTATCGAAAGGAGAC
This sequence comes from Gigaspora rosea, assembly GCA_003550325.1. Taxonomy (NCBI): domain Eukaryota; kingdom Fungi; phylum Glomeromycota; class Glomeromycetes; order Diversisporales; family Gigasporaceae; genus Gigaspora; species Gigaspora rosea. Next base: position 15,482 of record QKWP01001959.1, read on the forward strand.
TAAATACAAAAAAAAAAATATGAAACGATATAATTCTTCGATTTTGTTGAAATATAATAAAACGAAATTACTATTATACATAAAACTATTGACATTTAACCTGACCAAATTTTCGACTATCATATAATTGAACAGTTTTATTGCTACGTTTACCAATTGCAAACACAAGACCAGAAGGATCATATCCTAAGCAAGGTCTCTCGGATTGAATATCTATAAAATCCTATAAATAAAATAGGAGTATATATATATATTATATATATATATATATATGAAAAAGTTAGAAAACATCAATATATAAGACAATCTCGATGAATTTATCAATAATATAACCTAATAAGTACAATGGAGTTAGGTTGTCTTAAATCCCATAACCGAACACCCTCATCAATGCTTCCGGTCAAAAATTGATCATCTACGGGTGACATTTCTAAGGCGACTACCCTATAAATATAGTCAAAATAAAAAAAAAATAAAAAATAAAATAAAAATAAAAAAATAAAAGATAATATATAATGAAAACTAAAAGTACAGACCTACTTTGGTGCCCACGAAAATATCTTATGAATTGGTTGTCACGTAATGATAAATATCTTAGCGTATCTAGATCAAATTTCAAAAGTTTATATATAAAAATCGATTCTACAGAAAAATAAGGTAACCAAATACTTACCGTTACCTTTTGTCGACGCGTATACGATCTCGCTACTTGAGTGCGTAAACCTAGTTAGGTGTACACCATATTTTTTGCTAACTGAAAAACTTTCGTGTCTTTCAAAATTTTATACAAAATAAATCCTTTTCCTCGCTTGTATAATTAAAATTCGTAATAAAGAGCACGTGATAGAAAATAAGCAAAACTAAAACAACTACCTTCCAGTTAGACAATTATATAAGTTAATGGTCTCGTCGGTTGAAGCTGTAACACAAAATTCCCCAGAACAATCAAAATCAAGAGCTGTAATAGTTTGTGAATTATCATAAAATTCTTTCGCTTTCTTGAGATTTTGAAGATGAGCTAAGCTAAGGACTTGATTGGTTTGTTTATGATTATTTAAAATTTCCATTTATAATGGTAAGTAAGTTCTAACACCGAAGAGCTGTTTTAAGAGAAGTTTAACGACATACAGTACATCCAATGATCAACTATCAAAAAATCCAAGATTTCATGTGATTTAAATGCTAATCCAAATTTGCCAAATAAAAATTTCATATAAAATTATCAATTTTTTATTGGCTAAAAGATCAAAAATGTGATTATTAACCAAATCCATCGAAAAATTTAATATTAGCAATGCTGATTTTCTATCATTGACTCGCTAAGTTACGCTTATTAATCTAATCTTTTAGCCCTAAGCAATACATAGAAATACATAGATATAAGCATAAACTTAATAATATACAACATGCTAAATGGTATAGTTTTCTTTCTTGTTAGCTGTTTCCAGTATTTAAAAACTTATCAGTTATACATAGTTAATATAACCTGTAATAAATAGTGCTTCTAAGTTTTTGGTTAAATCAACTAATAAATTTTTAAAATTTATTAAAAATATAATTAAAAGAAAATTTTTTCTATAAAAATATACAAACAAACAAGCAGAACAAAACTATAGAAAATTTTATAATGTTATTCCTTTTAAAATTACTAATAAAATAAAAATTGCCGTAAATTCGAAAATTACATGTGTACTTTAACAGTTAAAGTTACCCGGGCAATTAATTTAAATCAGCCAATCAGGTAAATGTTGTTCTAGTGAAAAACGGATTAAACGGATTTTAGAGGGATAAATTTGCCAACAAAGATTGATTTTTGTAATAATTTGACCTAGATTACGAATTAATATTGAATAAAAACTTTTCCGTGTCTCTACCAAACCTAAATAAGCTTCAAAGAATTTTATCCGACATCACGTGACTGTAACATTTTTGGTGGCGATATAAAATTTCAATATTAATTACTGTCTATCTGCTATTGATTGCGCTATAATGAATGACACTTCTGTACTTTACGTAGCATATATTATAATGCCAGCAGTATACATGTTTAATTTTTTTGTAAAGATTCGAGGTGAATATCAGATATATGCATCTTATTCCTTGATTGTACATGTTCATAAGTGTAGATAACAAATTTTTCACAATAATATTTTTAAATATTACCGAAGATGAATTAATTTGTCAGCTTTGATTACCTTTGATTGATAAATGATTGATAAATGATTGATAAATGATTGATATAGATTTTTTTTTTCCTAAGACCCCGAACTTTTTAACAAATCATAAATAAGTAACGATAATTCATTTAATATTCAAATATGTCAATACATAAAATATTGGATGACGAGCTAATCAAGTTATTAATCAAATTTCAAGAGAAAAAGACTAATTAATTGTACAAGTAAAATATGATTGACTAGTTACTAAGAGAATAAATTCGCGTGATTTTATGATAAATGGTAATAAAATAAATAAAAGATATATAATAAATTATTATATAATTGATGAGAGAATGAATAATATAATTTAATATAATATAATATAATTAATGAGATAAAGTTCTGAATAATATATAAAAGCAAGTGTTAAAACCTTTTAATGATCTCATTTTCGTTTACTTGTTCTATTTTTTTTCCCCCTTAACTCACCGATTTATAATTCGCTGATCATGGCAAATAATAGAACTAATAATCAAATCAACTGTGTTTCGCTTTGCAATACGAACAACACTCAGCAACAAAGACATCGAACAACTCCATCTCAAGCTCAATTTCTTGAAAATTATTTCACAAACGTTGATGATTTTCCTGATTCAAATATGAGAGAAAAAATCGCTCTTAAAATAAATATGCCTTCTAAAAGTGTTCATATTTGGTAGATATTTATAACTTATCATTATTAATAAATACCATGTTGAATTTTCATTTTAATTTACATTTATTTGAAGGTTCCAAAATCGTCGTGCAAAACGTAAACAAGAGGACAGAACTCGTCAAGAGCAAGAAACTATTCGTTCTGCGCGTTCTTTATCTTCCTCAACTTCCACATCATCTCTCAGTCGTACTATCCCTTCGCAACAACAGTCACGAGCGTCAGAATTAATGATTACTTCTCGCTATTTGATTTACGCCAATGCTCACGGAAATCACAATCGCGCTTTTTCGCGACAGCCATTAGCAAACTTGAATCGTCAGATTACATTACAAAATAATTATAAACTCGCTCCATTAAGAAATGTAACTCCAAAAGACGAAATAATTCATTCTCAGGGTGAAGGCATCATGCTTCCATCATTACGTCGTATTATCTCTCAAATTGTTTCTACAACCTTAGACGATAAAAATACACCGGTAAATTATAACAATAATACCTCTCATAATTCCTCTTCTAAACAACTTTATTCATCGTCATCGTCTCACGAACAACCATCATCATCATCTTGTTCACCTTTTAACCCTTCTTTTTCTTTACATCCTTCTCAATTCGTTTCAAATTTTCATTGCTCGCGTTCTCATCACAATTATAATTATCATCATCATTCTCACCAATGTTGTATTGGGCAGTCCGCTTTGCATCACGCAATTTTGAATGCATCTTGTTCAAATAGTGCACCATCTGGTCGCATGATGGTCGATCATAAAATTAGCACCATAGAAAAAGCTGATGAGAATGAAACGTATAATGGTGGTGTTATTAGCATGAAGATCGATCGATTGTTAACCTAAGCTTTTATTAATTGATCGAGTTATCATATATACTCTAGATGCTTTTTTGTTTTTTTTTTGATACAACAATGAATGTTTTTTGTAAAGACATTGTTTTGATAGAGTATTCTAGTTAATTCATGTTTATTTGTGCAATTTTTTTTAATCAAAAATAAATATTTTCATTATTAATAATTATAGGCTTGGGATACTATGCGTCATAAGTGAGTTAGGAATTTTATCAAATATCAGTTTTTTCGAGCAAAAAATTGATTAGATAACCCCTGACGCTTGTTAGTTTATTGCTTTAAGGCTCATATTGTCAAAACGTGACCTGTTTGAAAGGAACACGAAAAAAAATCAACAAAAAAATTGTACCCAATAACAAAAATATTGTAATGTTTTAAAAAATATCCCGACGTTTTCTGAAGCAGTTGGGATCAAAAGCACAACCTCTGATTGGATTATTCTCAGAGAACGCAAAATATCTTCTAAAAGTATTACTGTATTACCGTACTTCTTCTAAAGATTCTAAGAACGGGTAATAAAATGTGTCAAAGATAATGTGTAACAGGAGGAGTGTAGTAACGCAAAAAAAAAAAAATAAAGGAAAGTATAAAAAAAAAAAAGTTAAGACGTAGCGAGTAAAAAGTTGAAAAAGTGACCTTTATATGTTTTTTTATTTGCCAACGCGTAAACACATGCTTACGCGTATTGACAAGATCGTCCAATCACATATCAAATAATTTTGCCGTTTTTAAATTGGTCGATAATCAACCAATCAAATCGGCGTATTTTTTGCTAACAACAAACTTAGTCGGGAAACTATTTTTACAATTTCTAACAAAATTGTATTACAGTATTAAACCATTTTATCATTGTATTATTTCAAGACTATTTTTGAAAATTGTCTTAATCTTTTGAACACAATAATAAATTCATAAAATTCATAGGTCGTTATTAGATTATCAATCTAAGTTTTTTCTTTAATTGTCAATTTATGATATTGAGATTTTTATGATAAAATATAGAGTTCCGAACCGGATGCAATTTCTTCACCCGGGTCACCCGTGTGAATTGAAATCGGGTGACCCGGATGAAAACGGGTTATATATATGTTATATGTCATTTATTGATTCCTGCCAGTTCGGAATCATTTTTGAATCAACGAACGATTGTCACTTATTGATAAAGCAAAAATGAAAATAAAAAACAAACATTTACTATTTACAGTTTATTCTTTCGTTTAGAATAATAATCACAATAATATAAATTCGTGAATTTCTTAAACAAATACTAGAAATTTGACAAGTCGCTGGTTTAAAAGTTGAAAATCAGTAATTTATCTGTAAGATTGTAGAGATAAAGCAAAACTAAATGAAATCATGCACTCTAACTTTGTGAATTTGCAAAATATCCATATCTAATATCAATAAGGTCAAACAACAAAATAATTGCCTTGTGAAGGTATTCGTTTTTGTTAAGGCAAATGTTAATAAGTCATATACTCTCAGTCAATTCAAAGTAAAGTTTCGAGTCAAATAGCAATAAAGTAGGCTTTGCTATTAAATGAAGCGACATGATTTAATATACAGAACGAATTACTGGATTATTCGACATGAATTAACATACCAACCGATTTGACCCGGGTTTCAAATCAGTGATCTGGGTCACCCGTTTTGACACGGGTGACCCAGTTTACTATAACCCGGTTCAGAACTCTAATAAAATATAATAAAATATATTAATATAAAAATCATATTTCCTATAGTTTTATAAAAATTTTTAAATTTAAATTGCTTGTAACTTTTTATCTATCTGACTAATTTTACTGCTCTTACTACCATTAGAATTACTAAAACTACAGTGCAGAAATTCTTAAACCAACAATTTTTTTAAAAGCAGCCAAATTTGAAATAAAATACTAAATTTTGATTGGCTAATATCTTAAAAACTTATTGTGTTTTTTTAAAATTTTATTATATTTTAAAATTTTGTTATGTTTTTATATACTTTATATGTGGCCAAATTTTTATTTTATTAGTAACTTTAAAAGGAATAACATTATAAAAATTTGCTGGAATAAAAAATAAACTCTATAGTTTTGATCTGTTTAGTTGGTATATTTTTATAAAAAAAATTACTTTAAATTATATTTTTCAGCTTTACTAAATCACATTCACCAATCAAATTTTTTAATGCAATTAATATAAAGATCAGGTATAACATAAAATTATTGTTGTTTTTAAAGAAATACCTTCTAACTATATATAAGGATGAAATTGTTTTAGGTTTGAAAACCTGAAATTAAAATTTGACACTGAAATTGATTTTGACCTATTTTACTTAAAACCCAACACTTTTTTTGAATAGACAAAATTATAAGGAGCATAAATATATAATTTTTATTTGCTTTTCTTTATAAAAAATTTTAATTTGCTCTAATAAAACTAAAATGAAAGTAACTAGTAGTCCAATTTAATGTTTTGGGCAAAATTGGGTTGTTATTTCTGAAATATTTCGGATTATGATAGTGGTCCGAAATTAAAATCCTAAATTCCAAAATTAGGATGAAAATCCCAATAAAATCAGATATTGCTGATAGCCTAATTGGCTAATTTTGGTCTACATGTGATTATTAACCAATTAACTCCCATAACGATAAACTACACTAAGTTAAATTTTCAGTTTGCATTAATGAAACTAATTTAAAATTAATACTTATTTGACCAAAATATAAAGAATATTAGAATATTCCGAAAAGTATGGTAATTCTCTCACATTATAAAATGATACAAATATATTCTTTATGAAATTCAACTAGTTGAATCCAATAATTTATACTACAGATTTATTTATATATTATTGTTAGAATAATGATGAAATTAGAACTTATTTGTTTAGAGTTTGGTTACGATTTAGGGTTAGAGTTCATAATCAAAGAGTACAGTATAAGTTATCGTTAGGTAGATTTAGTATATTTCAAATCAAACTGTGATTTTGCAGTTCCTTTATTTATTCGATTTTAATATCATCTCTGACATTTATCAACATATTAATACATTTAAATAATGCTTTTATATTTAAGCAAAAAAATGATCTATAGTTTCACATAATTGAAAACATTTTATATAGTACTGAGCTAATTTGAGCTAAGCAGAAGTGCATGGCACTAACAAAATTCACAAACATATTTTATAGCATATTAGAAAAAAATGAATTGTTTAATATAGAAAGATGCAGTTATTAACAAATAGAACAGGCTTCTAATACTATATTTTATAATTGGAAAAATAAATTTGTGTACTTGCGACATATCGCACCTAGGGTTTGCAACGGGCCGGGCCAAACCCGGTAATTTGTGGGTTGGGCCGGGCTTGGGCCCAAATTTTAAGCCCGTGATTAATTGGGCCGGGCCTGGGTTGGGCTTGTAAAATAATGGGCCGGGCCTGGGTTTTATAAAAAGGCCCGATAAAACCCGGCAATACTTATTAAAAATATATAGTTTTTACTAGTTACAGGCCTATTGTATTTAAATTAGAGGTTAAATTTTATTTTTTTTTAAACTATAATTTTTTAATTTAGCTATTTTTATAATTCTTGAAATACCTAATAAAAATTAACCAAATAATATTCTAGTTAATTTGGTAAAGTGTGTAATTTTTAGCATAATATAATATAATAGATTCAAGAATATACATTTTAATAATTAAGTTATTTGGAAAATATAATTATCTTAGTGTTTCAAATTAAAAATTGATTAATTGTCAAGTTGCCAACTAATCAATGATAATTTTATTGGACAATTAATTAATTGTTGATGATTAATTAATTAGTAATACTTTTGCAAATTATGAATTAGGCCAGGCTTGTTGGGCCGGGCTTGGGTTGGGCTGGGCTTGGGTTGGGCGGGCCTGGGTTGGGCCAGGC